>LR756407.1:813235-940956 GCA_902729485.2 Mus minutoides
TTTCCTGCTCTCGCCCATCCTCCAGGTTTAAGTCAAAGACCCAGGTTGGCCTTTAACTTGATATGTACCTGAGGGACTGCTGGGACTGCAGGCGTGTACCACCACATTCAGTGTGATGTAACACCAGGATCTACCCCAGGACTTCACGCATGTTGGGCAAACACCCTGCCAAATGAACTATATCATCATTGTTGAGTATTATATTTCAAAAATTAAGTTTATTATATGCTGTGTGTGTGAGTGTGTGTGTGTGTGTGTGTGTGTGTGTGTGTGTGTGTGTGTGTGTAAGATGTGCATATGTACTTCCCACAGCACATATGTGGAAGCCAGGTGATAACTTTGTGGAGCCAGTTCTCCATGAGTTCGAACTCGGCCTGTGAGGCTTGCCTTTACCCACTGAGCCATATTGTAGGCCCCTGAACATAACGTTTTTGAAGCTGAGTATGATGTCTCATGCCTGTAATCCCAGCACTGGGAAGACAGACTCAGGAGAACCATAGGTTCAAAGACAGCTTCATGAGTTCCTACCTAACAACACCAAAAATAAAAACGTAAATAAGTAAATAAAAAACGGGGGCTGGAGAGATGGCTCGGCAATTAAGGACACTTGATACTCTTGTGTGGGACTGAAGTTCTGTTCTCAACTAACAACTGCAACTGCTTGTAAGTCCAGCTCTGTCCTCTGTAGACACTGCACACACATGTGCACACGCACTCACAGGCACACACACACACACACACACACAGCACATATGCACACATGCACACACACATAGGAACAGAGCTATCCTCGCTACTTTTCACAAGCATAGTGCCCTGGCTCTTCATCTCCATCACAAGCAGGTTATCCATTTCTTTCAAACAAATAAAATGCTTTCTCAGAAGTAGTTGTAATAAAGGAGAGATAGTTCAGCCATTAAAAAAAGGCTCGGCTCCCAACCAAAGTGTTGAGAAATACATCATCTTTAGCTCACTGGACCTCCATCATTTGGAATCAGCTGTAAAATTGTTTTCATTTAGACTGTTGTCACTCTCTATTCAGTTTAGAAATGAAAAAGATTCTGGAGCCAAGCCTGGTGGCACACGCTTGTAATCCTAACACTTGAGGGATGGAAACAGGAAGATCAATTCAAGGCCAGCCTGAGCTACATAGAGTTTCAGACTAGCCTAGGCTACCTGAGACCTTGTCTCAAAACAAACAAAACAGATAGTGGAATTTTTAGTGAGTTTTCTAATCGGGCTTAGCCTGTAATATAACTTACTCAGAAACCCTGAAGTGAGCGTGTGATCACATGTTCCTAGGTACTTAGAAAATGAGACCACAGCTGCTTCCTGCTGCAAGATCTCCCTAAGCATCTCTCAGAACTGCTGCCTTTGCCATCTGTGCACCAGCTAATCCAGCCTGTGAGCATGCAGGGCTCCTCGGGAGGTCAACAAAGCCTCCCGCAACACCAGCCTGTTGGTGCCTCCTGAGAAGCCGGAGGGCTATGTGCACATCTGACCACTGAGGAGTCAGTGAACCCTCTCTGAGATCCAGCTTAAAGAGTGGACTGCGAGGAGGCCCTGCTGTCACTCCAAAGGCCCAGACCTCCTAGCCTGCCCTCCATGGGCCCATTGCCAACCATCAGGGAGCTGACAGGCCTAGAGACATAGAAAAGAGCGGCAACCAGGGCCCCTGTGGAAGGAATCAGGGTCTCAAAGCCTCTATGACACACAGATGCAGCCCTTGCCACAAGGGACAATCCCTGTGTCTAACGGGGATCCCTCAGTCTCTCTCTCTCTCTCTCTCTCTCTCTCTCTCTCTCTCTCTCTCTCTCTCACACACACACACACACACACACACACACACACACACACATGGCCCAACAGTACAGACTTGGAAGAAACCAACACGTATGACCTGAAACCTGAGTGGACACTGACTGCCTTATTCCCTTTTCCTGTTGCTGAGATAGATGCTCTCACAAAAGCATTTTGTCAAATGGGTTTGTCGGTTATGGTGAGGAGGTCAAGGCAGCAGGAGCTGGAAGCAGCTGTCATGTGGCTCATCCACAATGAAGGGAAATGAAAGGCGACCTGCTTCTCTGCTGCTTTTGTGCACTTGCACAGCCGGGGATCCCAGCTAAGGGGATGGTGCCACTCACAGTGGGCGAGTCTTCCTGCTGCAGCTGGTGCATCTCAGGTGTCCACAGAGGCTGACCTAAATCTAGATAACCCCTCAGAGGCTGGCTGGAGGCTGGCTGCTAAGTGACTTCAGGTTCTGTCCAGCTGACAATCAATACTAACCCTCACACTACCTGATTTCCTCAGGAGGATGGGCATCTCTTCTGCCTTTATACCACAAACCCACTGCTGCAATTCTGCCAAATACCTACTCAGGGCACCTCCCCTCCCCTCCCCTCCCCTCCCCNTCATGAACCCTGATAAGCAACATGCCCCATCTGTCTATGTCATAAATAACATAGGCTGGAAGCCAGTCCAGGGCAAAGACTGTCTTCTCCCCAAATCTTTCAACACCCAGCCTGGAGTTCACACTAAATAAACACAAAGGGACTAAAGACATGGCTTGCTTGGTAGTTTGTCCAGCATGTACGAAGCCCCAGGGTTCATCCCCAGTGCTACACAAAACCAGGAGTGGTGAGCCATGCCTGTAATCCAAGCACTCAGGAGACCCAGGCAGGAAGGAAAGAAGGAAAGAAGGAGGGGCAGGGAAGAAGGAAAGGAGAGAGAGGAGGGGGAGGAGGCACTCACTAAAAGCTTGTGTAATACATGGAAGAGCTAAACCTCAGAACAAAAACTCATTTAAAAGGGCAAAGGAAACACTAGATGGCTGTTAATGGTGAACTGAATATGATAAATTATTACTTAAATCACTTGGTTTCGCTCTTTGTTGTTACGAACAGTTAATTGGAGGGAAGAAAATGCTTGGGAGAAAAGCCTGGAGCTGGGCCTGCCTCAGTGGGGGTGGGAATGAGAGGAAAGCCTCCTGCAGCGCTGGCTCTGGTTTCTCCTGGACCACACAGCTACCTTGTAGCACTGCTAAGCAGGAGACCACAGCTGACTTCCCAGCCTCCCTCCTGAGCCAGGTCCCATTTACCCAAGTTCTGCTCCCCTAACAGAGGCCCAAAGAAAAGAGGACTGGGAAGGAAGGTATAATGCTCTTGGCTGGGAGCACGCTCCCTTCCCTGGCTGGGAGCACGCTCCCTTCCCTGGCTGGGAGCACGCTCCCTTCCCTGGCTGGGCCCCATTCCACATCTCACCATAAAGAAAGCTAAGTGCTGGGCTGGGGACACAGTTCCGTTGATAAAATGCTCGCCGTGAAGGGATGAACACTTGAGTTCAGTCCACAGAGCCCACATTAAAAACAGGCTGTGTTGGCATGTTCATATCCCGGTACCAGGGTCCCGGAGGACAGGCACATCTTCAGGGCTCACTGGCCACCTTTAGGTGAGACATGGGACAGTAAGAGACCCAGACTCAAGAATAAAGTAGGTGCTGGAGAATTGAGCCTGCAATTAAGAGCGCTTGCTCACAGCTCCAGGCTACAGTCTGACACTGCAGAGAAGTCACAGTGGAGGGAACTTGAAGCACCTGGTAACATTACACCCACAGAGTTCAGATCCCTACACCCACACAAGCTAGGTATCCTGTGAGTGCCTATAACATCAGCTCCAAGAGAGACCAGAGGATCTCTGGGACTTGCTGGCTTCCAGCCTAACCAAGAAAGCACAAGACTAAGGTTCAGAGAGACCCTGCCTCAAAAAATGGGCAGAAAAGCAGCAGAGAGCCTCCTGCAGCCTCCACATCCGTACACAGGCAGGTGGGAATAGACGCCTGTGCATACACTCATATAGATGCATAAAGAACAATCAAATAGTTGTGTATCGAGAAACGACATTTAAGGTTGATCTCAGTCCTCCACACACATATGCACACTTGTGCACACATACCCATCCACATACTCACCCATATACAAGATGGTCATGCAATCAAAGCTATTTTTTAACTATGTGAGGGTGGATAGGTATGTGCACTTGAATGCAGGTGCTCTGGAAGTCTGAGGCTTCAGATTAGAGTTACATGTGATTTCCATCTGCCTAATGTGGGTTCTGGGAACCAAACTCAGGTCCTCTGTAGAAGCAGAGTCATTCTTAACCATTGAGCTATCTCTCCTTCCTCTTCTTATTTTTTTAAGTTATGTATATATCTGTGTGTGGGTATTTTCATGAGAGTGTGGGTGCCCACAGAGGCCAGAAGAGGGTATGTAAGATACCTGGAGCTAGAGCTTCTGGAGACTGTGATCTGCCTAATGTAGATGCGGGGACTTGAGCCTGGGTTCTCTGACGAGAGCAGCAAGCACTCTTAATTGTTGAACCATCTCTCCAGCCCCTGTCAACATTCTTGAATTGTACACTAACAAAGGAAAGAAAGAAGGAGGGAGGAGAGGAAGAAGAGAGGGAGGGAGAAAAAGAGGGAAGGAGAGAGGGAGGAAGGGAGGAGAGAGGGAGGGGATTTCTGACAATAACCTGCCAGTCTTAGATTTTATTAATAACCATGCGGTGAGTGGGAGAAGAGGCAGGCAGTGAGTCTGATAACATCATCAGCAAAGAGAGATTCAAGAACACACAGAGCTGTGTGACAGAAAGAAAAATCTTTCGCACAATGTTTGCTTGACAACACTTGAAGAGTTTGAGGGACACTGTCTAGAAGCCAACATCAAAATGTTGAGATCCGCGTGTCTGAGAGACATTGAACAAACACGGTGGAGAGGCAATTTTGTGATTGCTGAAGTAGAAACGGAGGGTTCTGAGATGCAGTACAGATGGAAGGTTAAAGATCTGAATTTTCACTTACATTTTGTATTTAATCTTATGTTTAAGGAATACTCTGTAACTTCAGTTTTATCACTAGAAAACATTAAAAAACATTTCCATTAACCGTAAGCCTTTGAGTAAAGCTTTTATTTCAGGAGAAAAAGCTTTCTCACAAGCTTGTTAATTAGAGGCTCACAGATTCTCCTTGAAAAATCAGAAGTCAACACCAATACCAGATGTGTATGATGGTGTGTGTGTGTGTGTGTGTGTGTGTGTGTGTGTGTGTGTGTGGTGTATGAAAGAAAATCAAATTGCTAACAAAGACATGTGTGTAAGAAAATACTTTTATATTTAAAAACCACAGTGCTTAAGGAGCCTGGAATAATATTTCCATCAAAATGGGAAATCAGGTACCTTGGATCATTCCTGCCATCAAAGCACCACCACAAGGGAATGCCAATGAAAGATGAAAATTTAAAACACTTTCAAAGCTGTGGTGATTTTAAAAGCAACGTGTGAAAGGAGCAGGCACCTTTTGCTCTTGGATCTCTTTCACTTTGACATGACTAAAGGATCCAACAAAACAAACTTAAGGGGCAAGGAGTTCATTGAGCTCACAATTCCAGGGGACAGTCACCACTGCAGGAAAGCCAGGGTGGTAGGAACTTGTAGTGGCTGGTCACAAGAAATCCACAACAGTCAGGGACATAGAGCAATGAATTAGCACATAAATGATTGTTCTCATCTCCCTTTCTCCATACACAAGTCAGGATCCCTTGCCTAGGGAATTGTGCTGCCCACAGTGGGCTGACTCAATCAATAAGCAAGCCCATCTGTGCAGACAAGTCCAACATCCATGGGCTAATCTGATCCAGACAAATTCTCATTAAGACCTCATTCCTGGAGCTGGAGAGATGGCTCAGCGGGAAAAAGCATTGACTGCTCTTCTGAAGGTCCTGAGTTCAAATCTCAGCAACCACATGGTGGCTCACAGCCATCTGTAATGGGATCTGATGCCGTCATATGGGGTGTCTGAAGACAGCTACAGTGTATTTGCATATAATAAATAAATCTTTTGAGAAAAAAAAAAGAACTCGTTCTCAGGCGGGTCTACATCGTGTCAGGTTCACACTTGGAACTAACTGGCCATCTCTGGCTGGAAGAGTGTGTGGGAAGCAGTTTTCACTCGTGGGTCCCTGCTGAGCCCTGGAGACGGAGCGCTCCCTTTCTGGTGACTACACAGGATGAGGATGGCAAAATTCCAGGGCCCTATAAAGTCATATGGTCCAGAGGAGGCCAATGTCAAGGTGTGGCACCAAGAGCTGCACGTGGAGTGGAAGCAGCAGCAAACTCAGGAGGCTGCAGAGCTGACACCACCCTCTCTTGACTGTGTGTTAGAGCTGAGTATAGAAAACCTTAGAACAATGAAAATCTTAAAGATGAAGTACAAGACACATAAAACTTGGTTTTACCAAAGTCAGTGTCAATGTGACTTACTTCCCTGCAAGGATGCACTGTCTCCCGGAACTGAGAACCAAATAAACCCTCTCGTTCCTTAAGTTGCTTTTGTTGGAGGTATTTTCTCATAGCAACAGGAAATGAAACCAAGACTCACACACACCACCATTAACTAAAAGATCAGACACATATGAAGAGAAAATCAGTAATATGGAAGGTTTCCAAAAGAAAATGAAATGAAAATACCACACAGAAATTCCTAATGAAACAAAAAATTCTCTCTCTCTTTCTCTTTCTCTCCCCACCCATGTGTGTGTGTGTGTGTGTGTGTGTGTGTGTGTATGTGTGTGTGTGCATGCGCACCCATGGAAGCCAGAAGAGGTCACTGGATCCCCTATTATAGCTAGAGTTGCAGGGAGCTGTAGCCCACCAGATGTGAATTCTGGGAACCTCTGGTCCTCTGCAAGTGGAGTATGCTCTATTAATCACTGATCCATCTCTCTAGCCCTTGAAGAAAAGGTTTAAAGAGTCAAGGGGATGAAGAAAAAGGAAAGAGGGGAAGAAAACAGAGTATGGAAAGCATTGTAATAATAATGGAGAACATTCCAGAACTGACAGAAAAAGCACACCTTACAAATCCAAGATGTTCAATAAATCCTAAACAAAACAGACAGTTTAAAAAATTAATGACAATGTACATGAGCATGAAATCTCGGAACTTCAAAAGCAAAGTCTGAAACCCCCTGGAGAAAAGACAGATCCAGTGCCAATGAGTGGCAGTTTAATTGGTGACTGGCATCTCAGTAGCAACAGCCAAATCCATCAAACAATAGGGTAAAATGGCTAATGTACTGAGAAAATGGGAGAGACACTCAAAACTGTCAACCTGGAATTCTGTGCTGATAAATCCATCCTTCAAGAACAATAGTGAAGTAGAGACAGTTTCAAACAGGCACTAAGAAAAGTTGAGTCACCAAAAGATTTCCACTGAAGAGAATAATCAAACAAATGCTTCAAGCAGAAGAACTGTCTAACATGGTAAGTCTGGGAGGCAGAGGGACCGTGATGGAAAACATGCTAATACACGGAAGAAGCTGAACACACACTGCGGACAGTCCCAAAAGCCACAATCATATCTGATCTGAGGTGGGAGAAAGTAGCTACAAGTTCAATGCAGGATGATAAAAACATTTTAGTTGCAAGAGATTAATGGCACTGATGCATTCGGAACCCTTTGTGTAGTCTAATTAGGCAGGAGGATTAACACGCTGACAGACTTTAGCATGCTAAAATAAGTTGCTAAAGAAATCAACATAGATTGTATAGCTTTTCCCAAGCATGTTGAGAGGGAAATCATAATAATAAGAGAAGATATCAGGCATGGGCGTTGTTGGGCTTAATTAAGCAAAGTGAGATGAGCCACAAGTCCATCACAGAATGCCAAAGAAAATGCCAAGAAAGCTTAAGCTCCAGGTTCAGGAAGAGACCTACCTCAAAGGACTAGACAAAGAAAGATTGATAGAAGACGCTCAATGCCCTACTCCAATCTCTGAGTACATGTATGTATAGGTGCATGCACACACACACACACACACACACACACAAATAAACACACAAATCTTCAACAACAACTACAAAAACCTAACAACCAGGATGTAGTGGTGCATCCTGGCATTCTCAGCACTCGGGAGGCAGGACGATCATAAGTTTAAGGCTAGCCTCAGCTACACTGCAAGTTTATCTGACCTACAGGAGATGTGTGTGTGTGGTGTGTGTGTGTGTGTGTGTGTGTGTGTGTGTGTGTGTGTGTGTGTAGAGGGCGGGGAGACAAAAACTGTGATTCCACTAAATAGAAAATGGAATGTAGGTGACAGGCAGAGGGTGAGCCGAGGAGAGCATGGGAGGTGGTTGAATGGATACAAAGTTTCCACACCAGAATAGGCAAGCCTGCTGACTACTCTCACAACCCGAATCTGTGCAGTCAACACTCATGGACCCACATACTTGAAAATGGTTAAGACAATGTTACATGCTTCTCTAACTGCATTTGGAGTCACCTGGGAGACACACTGGTGAGTTCCTCTGTGTTGTGTTTCCGGAGAGGTTTAACTGAGGCGGGAAGACCCATACTGACTGCAGGTGGCCCCATCTCATGGACTAGAGTCCCAGACTAGATCAAATAAGAGAAAACAAGTCAAGTTCCTACACTGTCTCTCTGCTTTGTCATCCAGCACACAGTGTTGGCAGTCACCCTGCCTCTGTGCCTTCCCATCAAGACAACTGTATCCCTCAAAGCAACAAGAAAAGTAACTAATATAGATGATAAGTTTCCTGTTATATGTATTTAACCACAATTTTAACATGTGGTTAAGAGGCGGGATAATGGCTCAGCAGCTAAGAGCACTGGTTGCTCTTCCAGAGGACCTGGGTTCAATTCCCAGCACTCACACAGCTGTAGCTTCAGTCTCTGGGGATTTAATGGTGTTTTCTTCCTCTGTGAGGACTGTGTGCTCACCAAACATGTGCATACATACAGGCAAGCACACCCATATACAATACAACAAAACAAAACAGTTTCAAGTAAAATCAGCAAGCACCATATAATAAGGAGCAGAAACAAGGAAAGGGCAAACAGTTTACAAGCTGCACTATTACAATCCTTAGGTTATAGACATAGCTCAGCAGAAAGATTGTCATGCAGAGAGTCCTGGGTTTGAAACTCAGGGCCACAAGATAAATAAGTCATAACAAATAAAAATCCAGCTGTGCACTCATCACATGACACACTTAAAATAGAGCAGCCTAGAAACTCAGAGACCCACGTACTGTTTCTGCGAGGGCTGCTCCTTAAGGTTCACCCACACAACATCCTGCAGACCACGTTTATTTTAAAGAGAGGTTGCATTGCTAAGCAGAACTGACCCCATTCGGTCACTGGCACCACTGCCTGAGCTCCTGTCTGTCTTGCAAAGCTATCAGAACTTTGTGAAATCTCTCTCTGGGGGACAGGCCCCTCCCCGCCCCCAGGATGGGATTCCAGGACAAAGTCCAATCTGTTTCAATACTCTGATGGCCAAAGGGCAGAAGGGGCACAGCGCCTCTTCAGACTAGCCACTCCTACCAGGTTAACTACCACACTGCCACTGTGCTACCCTACTCTGCTGGCCTTGGGTCACTGCTGACCTATTGTGCTGGCCACAGGGCTGGCCACTGTGTCTGCACTCAGCCTTTCCTAGCTCACAGAGCTAAGGTCACACTGGAGGTGACTTTTAAGCCACTTCCAGCTTTCTGAGCCACTTCTTGGGGTCAAAGGGAGACAGTTACTGTCAGACTTTGCTCACTGGGTCAGGAAGTGACATTCCTTACGAAAAACATAACAGAGGAGAGGCTCCCCTCTGAGGAGGCCTGTAAACACATGGAGGCTCACATTCGGACTTCCTGAACTAGGAAGATGAAAAAGAAAAGGAAGAAACAGGTCAAATCAGAGGTAACCTTGGAAACTGAGTTCCTGGTGAAGGATGCAGGCCAGGGCTGGGCATCTTCCTGAGGGTGGAGGAGGGAAGATTAGAGAAAAACAGAGCTGTTCAGTTAGTACTGAGAGAGGGAGATGCTGAATCCCAGGCCACGGCTCACTGTGTTAAAAATTTTAGTGTGTGTATGTGTGTGTGTGTGTGTGTGTGTGTGTGTGTATGTGTGTGTTTATGTATTGTAGTCATATGAGTGCTCTATTGCCTGTGTGCCTGCATGCCAGGAAAGGACATCGGATCCCATTACAGAGGGTTGAGAGCCACCATGTGGTTGCTAGGAATTAAACTCAACACCTCTGGAAGAGCAGCCAGTGCTCTTAACTGCTGAGCTATCTCTCCAGCCCAGATATATTTTGTTTAAAAAATATGTCTAGTGCTAGAGAGACAGCTCAGTGGGTAACGTGCTTGCTATGCAATCCTGAGGATATGAGTTTGGCTCCCCAGAACTCATGTAGAAGCTGGGTGTGGCAGCACACACCTGTAATCCCAGACCTGGGAAGGACAAGACAGGAGAGCTCACTGGCCTGGAGCTCACTGGCCTGGAGCTCACTGGCCAGCTATCTGGGCCTTCCTGGTGAGCTTCATGTTCTGTGAGAGAACCTATCTCAAAAACAGTAAGGTGGAGAGGAAAATGGAGAAAGCTATCCTGGCATCTGTCCTCAACATAGACTCATATCAGCAAGAGATCTGCCTCCCAATGTATGCACACACACACACACACACACACACACACACACACCCTATGACCATATGATAATCTGTTTTGATCCCCCTTCATCTCCCAAAGAACTCATTTGATTCTTCCATAAACTTAACTGTCCTGACTAAAGTGAAGATACTCTTTTTTTTGGGGGGGGGGGGTGTACTATTTTTAAATTATGTGCTTATGCTGTGTGGACATGAGCATTTGAGTGCAGTGCCTGAGAAGGCCACAAGAGGGTGCCATATCCTTTGGAGCTAGAGTTAAGGGACTCTGAGCCACAAGACTGGGTGCTGAAAACTGAACCTGAGGTCTCTAGTAAAAGAGCAGTAACACTCCTAACAGCTGTGCTGCCTCTCCAGCTCCTGGTTAAAGATATTGTAAAGAGACTGTATCCCCACCCCCATCCCCTTGGATATCAGGCTACTGAGACAATGGACATCAAAGAATTGGAATTCCCAGAACTTGGATGTGGAAAGAGGAAAAGCCTAGGACCTGCCAGAGAGTTCTAACAGCACCTCGCAGGATGAACTGGGACTGAGTCGTGAGAGATGATGGGGCCACAATTTGACCAGGACCGCTCAGTTATGCAGTTCCTCTTTCCAGTACGGCCACACAGAATAAAGCTCCAATCTTTGCCTTTTGCTCTCATTTCGTTTAATTGGCCTACTGAGAGCAGAATCTGGTCCGAACAACCCAGTTAACCTCCAGATGCTGGGAAGAAACTGTCCAACACTTGCACAGCAAGTCATGTGCCAGATGTTCCATCTCCCAGACCTTGGGGTGACCACCGCCTCCTCTGCAAGCATGACTTCCTTTATATTTTTCTCTCTGGCAAACACACACAGCCCGGCCATGGAGAAAGGCACTCTACAGGTTTGCTTTTAAAACCCTAGTCACACCAGAGCTTTCAGAAGTTCATCCTCTGAGCAATATTACATCATCCTGATGTTTTCCAGAAAGTTGGTTACTGTGTATACACACACACACACACACACACACACACACACACACACTCGCACAAGAGGGGGATGCACAGCATGAGTGTGTCTGGAGAAAGGCAAGTTGCTTGACCTACAGACAGGAAGAATTAGAGGCCTTAGGTTCGAGTGCACAGCACAGGATGGGTGGAGCAGGGACAAGCTAGTGAGGTGCCACATTGGGCTGGTGGTTGGTATTTCTGTAATGAAAAGTTCATGTCATCTCCCTAGACATTTGTGAAGTCTGATACATTCAAAATGTCTTCAGGGGCCAGAGACATGGCTCAGTGGTTAAGAGAGCTTGCTGCTCTTCCAGAGGACCCAGGTTCAAGTTCAGTTCTAGTTCCCCAGGAATCTGATGCCTTCTGGCTGCAGGCACTGTATAGATGTGGAGCTTGCTCTCTCTCTCTCTCTCTCTCTCTCTCTCACACACACACACACACACACACACACACACACACACACACACACACACACACACATGTCTGAAGCCCTTCTGACTACTGTTTGAAGTTGTGATGGCTCGGAAGCTGAGCGCCCTGGATGAAGTGGCAGCCCCTGCTTCCTGCTCTGTATCTCCTCACCTGGACCTCCTCACAGCACAGACTTCCTGGAACTTTTAATGGGTGTGCAGAGTATTTGTTTGCACAGAGCAAAGGAAATTGGCTTCCTCTCCAACAAAGTGCACAAGCCTCCCTGCCTCCTGAAGGCACCATTTTTTTCTTAATGGTTTAATGGGCCTGAGTAAACAGTAGGTGAGCCCCTGACTTAAATGGGGAAGTCTGAGCTTGTATAATACAGCCCTGCAGGACTAATAAGGTGGGGTGGGAGCTGCTGTAAAGTCTCTGCTTCCACGGGAACCCAGGGAGATGAGAGCACCCTGCAGCCTGTTCCATTGAAACAGGCTTAAAGAAAGGCTTTATTTATTAAAGGAAGAAAATGTCTCTGAGAGTCAGGAACCAGCGCAAATGATGCTGAGAAGATCTGTAGCCAGGCTGTGTGGAGTCGCCTCAAATGTGTGCGGCTACATGGTAGTGTAGGAGCAGCTGAGAAACAGGCTGGGGTCTGCAGGAAGCATTCAGGGGGGAAGCACCCTCTGCCCAGGGTTTGGAGCCAGGCAGCCCCACTTCCTTGAGTACCAGCTACTTGGTCTTAGGGGAATCTATCTGGGCTGGATAGTCACCAGCACCTAGTCAGAGGGGGTGCTGACATATGGCACACACACTTCTCTTCTCCCCCCTCTTTTCATGCGTTCTCTCTCTGTGTCTGTCTGTCTGTCTGTCTCTGTCTCTCTATGTTTGTATGTGTGTCTATCTGTCTGTCTGTCTGACTGTCTCTGTCTCTCTGAGCCAAGGATGGCCTTCAACTTTGTCACTGTATATGGTGCTAGGGATAGAACCAGGGTCTATGTGAGCTACCCCCTCACCCCCGCTCTAGGCATCAATGGTAACTTACTTCATTAGTTCAATGGTAAGTTACTTCATTAGTTCTCATGATAATCTCACAGGGGGAAAAAATAAGATCTGACTTCTCTTGAAACATGAGAAAATCAGCCAGGCGTGGTGGTGCATGCCTTTAATCCCAGCACTCGAGGCAGAGGCAGGCGGATTTCTGAGTTCGAAGCTATCCTGGTCTACAAAGTGAGTTCCAGGACAGCCAGGGGTATACAGAGAAACCCTGCCTCAAAAAACCAAAAAAAAAAAAAAAAAAAAAAAAAAAAAAAAAGAAAGAAAGAAACATGAGAAAATCGATCTGTGGTGGACATCAGTGAAACATATCAGCAGACAAAAGGTAAACCCAAATGAGGTGGAGTGTTGCAGATGAGGCCACGAGCCCCGAGCTTCTGGGCACGGACCCCAGCACTTCGTTGCATGGCTCAGTAGCTGAGAGTGTGGCTTTGTGACCCCCTCCATCAGATGATCTTGGTGAGTTCTCCCCTACCCTGGGGGGTTGGCATTCTTTATTTCTTTATTCCACCTTTCCCAAAAGTGATCTGACCAGATCACTGAGGCAAGAGGCCTGGGCCTCTGGATCCTCCAACCAAGGACTCTAAGGAAGCAGGACACTGGGGGTTGCGGGAGAATTGTGGAATGGAGTCGCAGAGGACACTGGACCCTCTGCAGCCTGCCCCTCCCATGCTGTGTCTTAGAAGGAAGTTACTTAACGTCTCCATGCCTGCTTCCTCATCAAAATGTTTCTTTGTTTGTTTGGAAATAGTGTCTTAGATAGCCCAGGCTGCCCTCCAACTTGCTATGTAGCCAAGGATGACCTTGAAGTTCTGATCCTCCTGCCTCTACCTTCCAAGTGCTGGGATTAAAGACTGCATCATGGCACCTGGTGCCCCTCATCTGAAGTTAATAATTGCTCCTGCCTTATGGGGTGGTTGTGAGGGGGCAGAAAAGAGATTTCTATGGGTTGTTTATGACTGCCGGGTTTCTGGTCCTAATCCTTTGTCCCTGGTGACAGTGTTGCCATCCTGTGATGAGAAGACAAAACCTTTCCTGTCTGAGCCGGTCACAAGGAGTCAGAAGACAAAGTCCGCCATCATGAAGGCTCAGTTCTGTGCTTTCCCACGCATTCTATTCTAAGCTGGCCTCTGCTGATAGGAAGGATCGGTTCATCGATTGTTCCCAAGAGAACCGGCTAAAGTGAGATCCTGCTGGTCACGTCTCCGATTCTTTTTTATCCCATTGCTTTGGGAAGGGCTCCACTGTAGCCACCTTCTGTGGCTCTCCATGCCCTCCCTCGCCAACCCACACCAACTAAAGTGTCTTGGATACAGATTCAAGAGGGACATTGAGACAGATTGTTGGGGTGATGGAGTTGGTCAGAGGAGTTATTGATGCCACAGACCCACAGACAGACAGCATGGCTGTGAGAAAAGGAAATCAAAGCCCCTGTTACAGAAGTGGGATCTCTCCTGTCCCCTCTTGAGGATGGGGGAGGTTTGACAGCACGAGCCTGCAGCCAAGCAAGTGAGGGGAGGAGGACTGGAAGCAGGACATGTGGCCACCTGTGCCCCTTGGTGTCGTCTCGCCTCCCCAGGTGAGAGAGCCTGGCACCTGTGAGTCCTTTAGCTAGGGGCTGACAGGCAGCATCTCAGTAGGAGCCTGTGCTATCTGTGAGCGGGGGAAGAGGCTTTCAGAGGGAGCTGGAGCCTGGGCAGCAGCTGGGACGTCCTCTTCTTACAGCAGGGAGGGATCCTGGTCCTGCCCCTGGCCAGCAGATCCTTCTCACTATGATCTTTCTTAAATTGACTTCACCACGCTTTGGGTACCCCTTCTTCAACTTTGAGCCTTCCAATGAGACAGGTGTGCCTAGAGAGTGGCATGCTGGGAGCTGCCTGTCTGCTCTCCCATGAACCTGAAGCACATTCTTTCCCAGGCTTGTCCTTAAGCAGGAGTCTTGTTAACCTGTGACCAAACCCTACACCCGTCTGGCTTCAGAAGTCTCAGAATATCTCCCCATCCCACCCTACCCCTGCCCATAGTCCAGATCCATGGAACTGATATACTACTCAGCCTTGCTGTTCCATTTCCATGGTGGACTGGGTACCAGATCTTCAACTGAGCCTTGGAAGTAAGCCTGAAGACGACAGACTGTCTGGCCTGCAAGCCTGCTGCATCCATTCTTCCAGATGCCCCATGCAAATGGGAATGATGTCAAGGCCTGTTTTTCATATATAATTAAGACTTTCAAAACCAGAAGAACACAGTGTTAAACCAAGGACAGGTCTCCACTAAGTGTGTGCCGTGTGAGTCACAACACACACTTGTGTGTGCATGCACACATACACATGCACACACACAGATTTGCACACATTCACACAAATGCACACATACACACAAATGTACACATGCACACACGTGCATGTACACATACACACTAGCCCTGCCTGCTTGCCTGTGACTTCCCTTGAGTACACAGCCTTATACCAGCTAACATTCTTTGGGTTAGTTCCAGCCATGCCCCCCTCCAGCCCTGGCCTGGACCACATAAGACTGTGATCTCTAGTCAGTCTCTCACTTTCTGGGCCTACTCATTCCTGTCTTCTCTATGTGCCCGGGCCAGGCACATAGCCTGTGGTCCCACCCACATTGATGGTCTATCCCATGCTTCCAGTCTCTGACAACAGTGGCACCCAGCAGCTCACGTGTGCTCCCCAGAAGGTCCTCCTCCCTTCAGGTTTCAGGCTGGTATCTCCCCTCTGTCCACCTCTCCGTCCACCCTCACTGTGGCCCTTGGGCCGCCCTCACCGTGGCCCTCGGTCCCCACCCTCACCGTGGCTCCATCTGTAGCCCCAAGTGTCTGTTCATCAGAGTCCAGCCTGCATCTCAGTGGTCCTTGACTCTCAGCAAATCCTGTCTGAAGCTTTGTGCGGTGACTGGACTTTCAAGACAATTGGTAAGTGATGAGACACAGCTAATTTTTTTTTGTTGCAACTGTGATTTTATAAAATGAGAAAATATGGATACAGACGAACCAACTGGCTGGCCCAAGGCCACACGGTTAGTTAATGGCAAAGCCAACATTGGGACTGCAGCTTTTAGAAACTCCTATTATAATTCCCAAGGTACCCGGAGACTGAGAGTCATAGGGACAATAAGAAATAAGACAATATAGTGGCTTTTTAAAAACCATCACTGGGAGCTTGGGTGTAGCTCAGTGGACAGGGTTGCCTGTTCAAGTCCCAACACCATGCCACTGGGTGTGACAGCACATGCCTGTAATTCCACATTCAGGAGGAAAAGCAAGGAGTTCCAGGGCAGCCTGAGGTATGTGAGACCATGTCCTCTCCCACCCCCACCACACCTATCCCCCTCCACCCCCAAACTTGAGTGCATGTTCTTTAGCACCATGGAGAGGTGAATGCTTGAGTCCCTTCCCCTGAGCTGTGATTGAGTCCAGAGGGGACGGAGGTGAGCACAACCCTCGTTCAGAGGCCTGCCTGGTCCTCTCAGGAGCTCACTGGGAGGGAAACAAGGCTGGGTATCAGTCAGAGTATCCTAAGCCTGTCCTGCTAAGGAGGCCACATCTGGTCTGCCCTGGCCAGTGACTACAAAAGATCTATGAGCTGTCTGGAGCATCCAGCCAGATGGGTTTAATCTGGAGCCCTTGCCTATACATTTTTCCTAGCTAAAGCTTCCAGAAGCAGCCCTGGAGGAGAATTCAGCCATCTCCACCCCAGTTCTGCCTGAACCCCTGCCCCACGCACAGAAGTGTAATAAAATGCTTTCCCCAAGATCGTGAGTTCGGGTTGATTTGTTACCCAGCAGCAGTGAGTTGCTGGGGTTCCCTTAGTAGCTGATGAAGAGTTGTTGGGAAGGACCACGCTCTGAGAAAGCAGGCTTGTGATGGAGGGCTCTCCCTCCATCCTCTCCCTCCAAGGCTGGTTACTGTAAGTGTGTATACCAGAGGCTGAACACTACTTCCCGATTTAATTTCCCAACATCTGCCCCTCCTCTCTTAAGAGTTAGGGAGGGATTTCTACTCGATGGCACTGCTGGGAGAACCCAGGAAAGCAAATGTATTCAGGATAGTTGTGAAGCCCCCTACCCACCATCTGCTCCCTGCCTGCCTGCCTGGCCTTGCCTTGGCAAATCCACCCTGTCAAAACCATTCTCCAGCCTGAGCCATTAGCTCTCCAGAGCCTCCCGCGGCTGCCTCCCTCCCCTGCAGTTTGCACCTTTCCAATAAAAGCATCGCCTCTTGATTACAGAAGAACGCTCCACCCTAATCGACTTCCAGGCATTAAAGTTTTACTGAGATGATCTCAGGGGTGCCCCTGGGGAGCAGGGGTAGTGCCGAGCAGCCTTGCTGCCCGTGGGGCCCTGGTGCCTGCAGAGCGCTTCCAAAGCCAGGGACCTACATTTTGGAAGAACACTTTCTAAGGGAGCCCACAGAGCAGATCAAAGTAAGCGAGTGTTTCTTCTCTAACCGCCCTAAGCACTGAAGCAGAGGGCCCCTTGGGTCTTGGGTTCCCATTGTATCTCACTGACATGTGTTGTTGGGACAGAGGCAGGGTGGCCCTCCCTGATTTCCTGGTTGACTGGAAGCCTGTTGGAATGCAATGAGGGGCCAAGTGTCTGACCCTGAGGGAGCAGCGAAATACAAAAGTCCCCTGAAACCACCAGGTCGTCAGCACAGGCCCCGGGCTGCAGGTGCAAGCAGGGAGATGAGCCCTGGATGGTTCCATACAGAAGGAGCTGGGGATCCAGCTTACTAGCTCAGACAACCATGCTCCGGGCTTGGGAAATCAGGCTCATCCCTCCCCCCTCCTCCCCCTCCTCCCTCTTCTCTCAGAGCTTTGCTTTGCACCTCACACCTTGTGTCTGAAGCCATCAGGAAAAGAGCTGAAGATACATTTTTGGTGTTCTATTGTTTGCAAGTTTCTGTACATGTTTCTCTCTCTCTCTCTCTCTCTCTCTCACACACACACACACACACACACACACACACACACAGGACCTCATACTAACCATGTAGTCTGCATCATGTTACTTCCCCAGCTACAGCCTGATAACTTGATTCTTTCTAAATAGCAAAATTATCCTCATGGCTGCCATATCCTATTGAAGTGGTTTTGTACCTTTAATCTCAACCATTTTTATTTAGTGTGAGTTTGTGCATATACACACGTGTGCATACATGCATGTACCTGTGGAGGTCAGGGGACAATTTGTGGGAGTTTGTTGTCTTCTACCAAGTACTACTGGGTTTGAACCCAAGTCTTCAGGCTTGGTGGCAAATGCCTTTACCCACTAAAGCACTCACCAGCCCAATCTCAAACCTTTAAAACATTAAGAGTGATCTACTTTGTGTGTGTGTTGTATATGTGTGTGTGATGTGTATGTGAGTATGAGAGTGTATGAGTTTTGCATGTGTGTTGTGTATGTATGCGTGTGTTATACACATGTGTGTTGTATGTGTGTATTATGTTTGTGTATGTTTTGTATGTGTGTTGTATGTGTGTGTTTTGTGTGTATTTATGTATGTGTGTATTGTGTATTATGTATATGTTTTTATGTATGTGCGTTGTGTATGCATGTGTTATATGTGTATTTGTGTGTTGTTTATGTGTGCATGTGTGTTGTATATGTATGTATGTGTGTATTGTTGTGTGTATGTTGTTTATGTGTGCATATTTGTGTGTTGGGCATGTGTGTGTGTGTTTGTGTATGTGTGTGTGTGTATGTTATGGCAGTCATGAATTTGACACAACACACATGTGGAGATCACAGGACAACCTGCAGGAGCTGATTCTCACCTTCTACCCCATGGGACCCAGGGATATAACTTAGGTCATCAGCCATGGTTAAGGACGCCTTTATGTCCTGAGCCCCCTTAATCTTTATTTTGTTTTGTTTTGCTTGGGGTTCTTTGTTTGTTGAGCCAGAGTCTCATGCCCCCCAGACAGGACTCATTACATAGCTGAGTATGACTTTGAACTCCTGATCCTCCTGCCTCCCAAGTGCTGCGATAACAGGCATCTACTACACACACGTGTACATACATGCATGAATCTCAAACCCCAGCTGAATCTCAAACCTGACAGCATCCACCTGAGAGAGGCATGGTTGCTCCGTTCCCTATAGGGTGGGTAACTTACAGAACATCCCATCTCCCAGCTGGAGCCCAAATCTAACCTGGTCCTTTTCTCTCAGTACTTCATGGACAGGTGGGGTTCCACTGGCAACTGTTCTGGTCTCACTTTGCTCCTGCCCACGCTTAGCCTTGGTTGTGTCACGCCTGCGTGTTTCCTGTACCTTTCTCCTGCCCTGCTCATCAGCTCTGTGATACTGAGCCAGCTCCATCCCTGACTCTCGGCAGCTGTGGCCACTGCGGCACTGGTCTAAGCAAGCCCTAGGGGATTGTGTCACAGGGAGAAGAGAGAAGGGAAATCTCATCTCCTCCAGACTCCACTCTGTTCCACAGAGAAGTGCGGTTAGCAATTTTGAAGCCAAATTTATAATCTCCACTAAACACACAACATATCCAGGACATGTTCACACCTTCTGGGTCTTAAAACTTTGATGGGGAAGATTTAAAGCTTAGAGAAAGTCTATTTGATGATAAAATAGGTCCTGGAGAAAAGATCACTTAAGGCAAATCTACTTAAATGGCAAGTGACACTTTATAATAAGCAGTGAAAATAAGGGGGCAGATGGAGGCTTAATTTAAAAAACCGAAGCTTAAGATCTTTGAATTATTATACATTTAGCCATATTTTTATTATAATTACATCTAGGGACAGTTTGGGATATAGAAAAATAAATCAAGTCTTGTTTGGGATTCGCTCTTTTCAGAAGACAAATGTAACATAGCTGACTACTGGGCAGGGAGATGGTGCAACAGTTAGAACCCACTCTGCTCTTGCAGAGCATTGGAGCCTGGTTCCCAATGCCCCTGTGAGGTGACGCACCTGTAACTCCAGCTCTAAGCGATCTGATGCCCACTTCCAGCCTGTGCTGGTGTCTGTACCCACTCGCGTATACCCGCACACATACAAATATTAAAAGTAAAAATAAAATACATTTTTAAAAGATAGCTAACTATGACAGCTTTGCTTCTTATTTGGCTTTTACAGCTAGGCTTTTGTTTTGTTTTTTGTTTGTTTGTTTGTTTGTTTGTTTTTTCAAGATTTTTTTATTTTATGGTATGTGTACGAATGTTCCATGTACATGCAGTATCTACAGGAACCAGAAGAGGGCACTGTATTTCCCCTGGGACTGGAGTGACAGATGGTTGTGAGCTGCCATATGTGTGCAGGGAACCACACTGAGCATCTCCCCCAGCTTCCTACAGCCAAACTCTGAAAAATGGTCAAGGGCTTCTCCGGGACCCTCCCTGAGCTTCCTTCTGTCGCTGTCTTTCCTTTCTTTGGCTGTAAGCAGACATTCTGCCAGACCCTCATTTCCTTGGAGACTTTCTAATAATTACCACATCCCTGAGCCATCATTTCCACCTCCCTTGGGGAAGCCCTGCATCTGTTGTTGTGCAGGCAATTTCACTTTGCAGTTGGTTGGCATAGTGATCGCAGCTTGGGTGGGAGCACCAGTGAGACGCTACAGCAAGCCGTGAGTGGAGCCAGCTGTGCAAGGATCTGTTCCAGTGAGTGCTCACGGGTGCTGACCTCTGCCACCTCACTTGCAACTGTGCGTGTCCAATAATGAATGTTCAGTAATGAGGTTTCCCTGTACTCAGAAATACGAGTTAGCGGTGTGAGTTCTAGGTGAAAGGGCTCCATGGGAGAAGTTTGAAGATGGGCTCACCGCAGGAAGGCATTTGGCTCTTAGACAGGTGTAATGCTGCCCTCAGGCAGATCCTGGAGGCTCAAACCCTGGACCTGTGTCCCACACCTAAAGCTACAGCACTGTGAATGTAAAACAATGCAAAAATCTTCTTTGTGCTACTGCCATCTACTGAATATAGCATTCTTTGCCCATTCTGTCATTACTGTGACACACTCTAGGGAGAGACAGATTTATGCATGTGACCAGTGGAGAGACAGGTTGCATGCATGTGACCAGAGAGAGAGAAAGGTTGCATACATGTGACAGGTAGGCTAACTGAGCTATAGATAGGGGGAAGAGATTTGTAAAAGTCAAGAAGGCTTAAAGTCCCTTCCATTTTTAATATTTTATTTATTTATTTATTTATTTAGTCTTCCATAGCCCAAGCTTGTCATGAAGATAACCTTAAATTTAATCCTTCCTTCACCTCCGTGAGCATGAGATGTGTGCTACTGAGCCTGTTACACAGTGCTGGGGTCAAATCCAGGGCTGTGCACATGCTGAGCAAGCACACTACCCGCTGAACTGGGTCTGCAGCCCAACTTCCAGGTTTGTTTACCTTATTTTATTTGTATGGGGGTTTGCCTGCCTGCCTGTATGTTTCTAAACCCTGTGTGAGCCTTACTCCAGTAAGAAGCCAGGAGAGAGAACTGGATGTCCTGGAACTGGAGTTAAATAGATATAAGCTGCCACATACTGAACCCAAGTCATACGAAGTGCTCCAAGTGCTCAGCCAGAAACAAGTCTCCTGGCTCTGGGCCATCTCTTCTCTCACACTTCGTAAACCCTGAAAGACCGAGCTAATCCAAGAAGGCTGCATATGCTTCTCTACTTATAGAGCTTATAGTAGTCTAATATCAGTACTAAGGAGGCAGAGTCAGTTGGATCTCTGAGTTCAAGGTCAGCCTGGTCTGCATAGTAAGTTCTAAGCCAGCCAAGGCTAAACCACAATGAAGCCCTTTGTCCAAAAGAAAAAAGATCAAGGTCAAATGTCCTATTCAGGACATTCTAAGTTCCCTCAAATCTCTTCCTCTTTTTGTGTGTGCCTCTGTAGGGTCCAGGGTGGAAGCTGAGAGACCTCACTCACTTCAGTCGCAGAGGGTTTACTTTCTGAGAATTCAGAGAGGAGGCCAGGTGGATTCTGAACCGGGATCTGGAAGGGAGATTGTTCAACATTTCTATAGGGTAGGGACACAGAGCAAAGGGAGAAGAGAGGCTGTTGTATTGACCAACTAATGTTGGTGACTGGGCCTCATCCAGGTCACCTGGTTTCAGGGTCCTCAGGTCAGCTTTTGCAGCCACATCCCTTCTGGACTCTGGTCTGGGATTTGGGAATGATAAGGGAACAAAGGAGTGGGCAGGCTGCACTCAGTCAATTAAGCCATGACAGGCAGCACTTGATGGCTTGTGTGCCTTACTTAGGTTAGATAACGGGATAACAGCATCTTCTCTTACACCCTGCCTGGTTAACAAACATGAACCATCTGAGGAAGCAGGAGAGGAGTGGGGTCTGGGGCCTGGGAACAGGAAGTCTGTTTTGACCCTAACAGCAAGGTGGAACTTGTTCCTGAGATGGCTGAGAACTCCGGAAACTACCCTGCCCTAACACCCCGCCCCCATCTTTATGTACCTGAACCCAATGTTTGATGTCCTGTCTCCTGTTGGGTTCCTTTTGACTTAGCAGTTCAGCCTGTTAGGTGGGACAAGGGACGAAGTTCTCTCTTCTGTAACTACTTCCAGCTGACATTAGGACGTTGTTCCTGGGCACCCTGGGAGGCTGAAAGGCTGGTCAAAGGCTGCAATGGGCATTTATCAGAAGCAGCCGATTGGCTGATCCAGCTGGAAGACAGTGAGCAAACACCTTGACTGGACTGGTTTACAGCAGCTTTCAGCAAGTCCAGACAGAGTTCAGCAGCTTGTAGTCCACAGGTGACACCTGGGTGGAGTCTGTCAGCCAGGTGACAATCTGATGAGATACTATAGACTAGGGACAGAAGTTAAGATTGTCTAATAACTGGGGAAGGTACGGAATCACAAGACCAAAGGGGAAATCCCATTTCAAGCACAGGCAGGTGTAACTCATCTGGAGTCCACTTGATATGTGGCTGGCAGTCTTACAGGTTTTTTGATTCACTGAAGCTTATGTGAATTTTAGTTTACAAAAGGATGTGTATTAGTATTACCTTGTATTGAAATCTATATTTGCACCAATCAACTCTCCAGCATCCTCTGTTTGTCCACACCTCAGGCCAGGCCCTGGCAGAAGGCAAGGCATTAGGGCAGTGATGCCCAGTTGTTATCATACCACAATCCAGGTGGTGAGCTTTGTGGCTGTGCCTATCTCTTCTTGGAGACCTTGGGGAGTCACTCTTAAGGTTTGGGTACCTCTGTCTGTCATGGTAAGTTTAAACATATAAATGCCATATTTAGCAGATCTCTAACAGGTTTGAGAGCTGCTTCCTACCAAGCATATCTGAGCTAAACATTCTATGTCTGTCATGGTCATCTGCTCTAAACTGTACATTGCAAGCATAAAACAGGAAAGCAAATAAAGCTTAATTTGTAATTAATTATTACATTATTTAGCATGACTTCAAATATATTTCTGAACATATTAAAGGCTTTGATCATTTTTTTAAAAGATTTATTTTATTTATTATATGTGAGTACACTGTAGCTGTCTTCAGACACCCCAGGAGAGGAAACCAGATCTCGTTACGGATGGTTGTGAGCCACCATGTGGTTGCTGGGATTTGAACTTATCACCTTCGGAAGAGCAGTCGGGTGCTCTTACCCACTGAGCCATCTCACCAGCCCGGCTTTGATCATTTTTAAGGTTACTGACTACCAACTTGTATTTTTTTTTTTAAATTATAGTGGATTTTTGAGACCAGAACTTTATGTTCCATAGTTTTTTATAATATCAAAATATTTTTAATCTATAAACATAATTAATAAAGAGCTTGGGAACTATTCCAACATTTACATGTGTTTATCATTATAAACATAATAGTTTCCCACATGATCTAATTAATAAAAAATCTATAGCTTATAAATTTCTAGAGCTATATTATAGCTTAATAACAGCAAAAGCAAGTCTAAACATATTTTTAGAGCAATGATTTTTAGCCTTTTTAATTTTGCAAGCCTCCAAATTTTTAAAAAGAAGTTTAAAGTCTCTCAACTGTGTTTTTGTAATATTAAAATAAAGTACCTTTTTAAAAGTTAAGAGACAGAACATGAGCATAATTTTCAGAAGGCAAAACCAGGTTCTGACAGTATAAAAACTTTAGCATTTCTAAAATTAATACCAAGTGGGTTATTTTCATGTTACAAAGTTTGGTCGCCAGCAAGAAAAGTTTTTGTGTACAAATGCGTGGAGGTGCAGATTTCACACCTCATAGAAGGAACATTGCTTTAATCCTACCTTTTCTAAGTCGGCTTTTTAAGACAGGACAGGAGTTACATAAAAATATTATCCCACTTTAAAAGTATCTTTGGAGACCCGTGTCCTTGGTCTCCTCATGCCCTGTTTTGTTGTCCAGAGTGGCTCTGACCCTGAGTTACTTGTTTTAAGACAATGTTTTGTTATGGATTTTTAACTATACATAATAATGAAAATCAATCATCTATAACCAAAACATGCAGAATTTAGTAGGGTTATACATTTAAGATAGACAGACAGAACTTTCCTTGCTTTTCCCTGTTGTCATATCAAGGGAAGAGCAAGCCCGTTGCTTGCTACCTGCTGAATCCAATGGACACAGGCAGGGGGTGGGGTCCCCCACCCCCACCCCAGGCAGTGTTAGCTCCTGGCTGCAGGTGCTGGCCCCAGGAGCAGCACAGGTTTATCTGCTTCTGCTGTCTAGATTCAGCCAGTTATTTAATACTGTTGTTGTTGTTGTTGTTTTTAATCTAAGTTGAGGAGTGAATAGCCAGCAAATGAAGTTTGTCCCATTCTTCCCAATATGAAACACAGAGCAACAAACAACTAAATGAAGCTATAGTCATAGAGTAACAGACACAGACAGGCTAGCATGTAGCATGCCAAGGACAACCAATAGAGCTGGAGAGGAGGAGGAAGAAAACTGTATGTCCCATCAGAGGGACCTAGATGTCCCATTAGAGAGACCCATATGTCCCACCAGAGGAACTCAGATGGCCCACCAGAACCAGGCGTTCTCCCAGGTGGAACCAGAGAAGAAACAGGATGTCTCCGAACCTCCTCTGACCCTACTTGCTGTGGACGGGACTCAGCAAGTCCCTCAACTCAAGGGGAACCAGGGTCCTGCCCAGTATTCAGGTGAGCAAGGAGTTGGCAGATGACAAACAGACAGGGACACCAGAGAGAGTGCTGTGTCTGAATGTAATTCCTCAAAGAGACTTATAATACAGAAGAAAAACAAGAAAGCTAGGCATACATCAGCCAAGGAACATTGAGATGCATAATGGTTCCTTATACAAAACAGAGAAAATGCATACATAAAAACCTAGCAGGAGCCAGGCAGTGTTTACAACTGAGATAGGAGCAGCCCTATTTAAAATCAACTATTCACAGGAGCCAGGTGAAAGGTCTGATGCAATGCTAGTCTATTGTTAAACCCACCACCAGGGGTCCCTTAGTAAATACCTAATTATGCTATTCCTCTGGGCCTAGTGAAAAACATGCACCAGGGGAATTCCATTCTACTAACTCATGAATAATACAAAACTTCAGTTCCTCCTTAAACCACCACCCACCTTCTTTCTACTTTTATGTAATGTAGGCTGCCAATAATGTCTGTAATGAGAATTCTAAGTTTACTATTTTGAACTAGCCCTGAGATTACTAGCTCCTATCTGGCAAACTGTGAGATGCCTGATTACTGTCAGCACTGGGACATTTTGTCTGAATGAATAACATTCTTATGAAATTCCAAGCCACAGGGTAAGCTTAAGGACTGCCTAGGACATTGGAGAAGGCCAGGGAGTAAAGTTCAACTTGATTTAGGTATATGTAAAATCATTTCTTGGAGGAACCTATAATAAAACAATACTGAAAGAAAGCACACAGATCTGTTCACTAGAAAGCATTACAAACTAATGCTCCAGGATGCCAAGGCTCCAGGAGGCTAAGTTTCCATGAAACTTTTTGCCTCAGAACTGCATCCAAGCTTTTGGGCCTGTCACTCGGGTTCCGCTGGAGTGGATGTGGCACCAAGAGTCTCAGTTTCATCCAGCCTCTCCTCCTCTGAGTCTCAGGTTGGTGCATAGAACAGATCAGAGTCACAGGTTTACCAGCAGGGATCCCAAGAACAGGTTTCAGGTGTCAGTGCTTGGCTTACAGATCAATGCACCAAATGTTGGGTTTGGGGTAGAGTCTAGAAAACTCAGTCACTTCAGATACAGAAGCTTAAAAATGAAAGCTTTATTTTCTGAGCACTTAGGAATGCAGCCAATTTGAGAACTGAACCCCATCCCCAAAGGGAGATTGTTCAACATTTATGGGATGGGGACACAGAGCAAAGGGAGAAGAGAGGCTGTTGCATTGACCAACTAATGTTGGTGACTGGGCCTCATCCAGGTCACCTGGTTTCAGGGTCCTCAGGTCAGCTGTTGCAGCCACATCCCTCCTGGACTCTGGTCTGGGATTTGGGAATGATAAGGGAACAAAGGAGTGGGCAGGCTGCACACAGTCAATTAAGCCATGACAGGCAGCACATTGACGGCTTGTGTACCTTACTTAGGTTAGATAACGGGATAACAGCATCTTCTCTTACACCCTGCCTGGTTAACAAACATGAACCATCTGAGGAAGCAGGAGAGGAGTGGGGTCTGGGGCCTGGGAACAGGAAGTCTGTTTTGACCCTGACAGCAAGGTGGAACTTGTTCCTCAGATGGCTGAACTCAGGCTACTACATCCTAACATGTTCTTTTCTTTACAAAAAAAATAATAAACAGACTAAACAAATCATCTTCAATCCTAGACAAGTGTTAGGAAAAAAAATCCCTTGAGAATACTGTGTGTCTGGTGAGTGAGTGGTCAGCTCTTGGGAGGCTAATTCAGATCATGGCGAATACTTGCCAGCCGGGGCTACATAACGATCCTGTCTCAAAAGCAAAAGCAAGAGGCTGCAGAGATGGCTCAGTGGCTAAAAGCACTGTTTTTTGAAGAGGACTCAAGTTTGGCTCCTAGCAAGCCCATGGTGGCTCACAAAAAATTGGTAACTCTAGGTCTAGAGGATCTAATGCCCCCTTCTGACATCTGCAGGCAAGATGCATGCATGTGGTCTGTATATATACCCACAGGCCAAACACACATACACAAAAGCAGGACTGGCAAGATGGTCCAGTGGTTAGAAACACTTGGTGCCAAGCCTGACAACCTGGACTCGAGACTAGGGTTTCACATGGTAGAAAGAGTCCTCCAAGTTGTCCTCCGGTCTCCACATGCATGCCGTGGCACAGATGGGCATGTACACACACACACACACACACACACACACACACACCTAGCATATGGAAATATCTCTTACAACAAAAAGAAACTGTCCAATAGCCATCTCTCCTAAGAAGTGGACAGTGATCACATGAAAATATGTTCACATCACTTGTCACCAAGCAAATGTAAATAAAAACTCAAATGAGATATTATCCCCTAGAAGTCCCCCAAAAAGTTAAAGATAGGTGGGCCGGCTAGTTTTATGTCAATTTGACATAAACTAGAGTCATCTGAAAGGAGGGTGCCTGAATTGAGAAAATGCGTCCACGAGATTCGGGTGTAAGGCATTTTCTTCATTAGTGATTGATGGGGGAGGACCATTGTGGGTGGGGCCATTCCTTGGCTGGCAGTCCTGGGCTCTATAAGAAAGCAGACCGAGCAAGCCACGAGGAACGGACCAGTAAGCAGCAGTCTTCCGTAGCCTCTGCTTCAGTTCCTGCCTCAAAGTTCCTGCCCTGTTTGCCTTCCTGCCCAGGCTTCCTTTGATGATGGACA
This sequence comes from Mus minutoides, assembly GCA_902729485.2. Taxonomy (NCBI): domain Eukaryota; kingdom Metazoa; phylum Chordata; class Mammalia; order Rodentia; family Muridae; genus Mus; species Mus minutoides. The sequence goes on from LR756407.1 coordinate 840,984, forward strand.
GTGATGTGGAAGTGTAAGCCAAACAAACCCTTTCCTCCTCAACCTGCTTTTTGGTCTTGGTGTTTCCTCACAGCAATAGAAACCCGGACAAAGGCAAGTTGGCACCAGAAGGGGAGCACTGCTGTGGTAGACCTGACCATGTTTGGGGAGGACTGTGTGAAGACTTTGGAGCACTGGCCTAGAAAAGGCATTGGCTCAAAGCACTCAGTGCACTGTTCTGTGGGAGCTTGGAAGATAAGACTGTTGAGAGCATCGTGGATGATGGAGTGCACTGTTCTGTGGGAGCTTGGAAGATAAGACTGTTGAGAGCATCGTGGATGATGGAGGCCTGGCTTGTGGCACTTCAGAGGGAAGTTGAAAGTCTAGGCCACTTGGTTATTTTGAGTTAAGATTCTCTGGTTCTGGTTGGCTGAGATTGAAGAATCAATTTTAATTAACAAGATACTAGATCTACTGAAGTGAAACTTTTGTGTTACTCATGGCTAGTCAGCTGGACCCACAGACTGCTGCAGAGGTGGGATCCAGAGAATGTTTGAGATTCAGCACACAGGCTGCAGAGGTGGCCAAGATTGTACCTCATGCCAGCACCTGAACAACTTGGTAGTTTAAGATTCACCCAGGTGGTACTGGTTTTGAAGGCATGAAGGGGTCATGGACAACAGCTAAGGTTGGGCACTGTGAGAGGCCAGGAGAGGTCATCGCTGAAGGTGCAGCCTCGGTGGCAGTTGACTGAAGGAGTCATGCAAAAAAGTAGAAGTTTGGCACCATGAAGAGAGTCTGTGAGAGGCTATTGGTTGTAGAAGACCCAGCATTTTGGAGATACTAGAACTATCGATGACCATTGAGAAGAGAAACAGCAGGGAATGGAGCCAGCCAGAAGCTAGAAGATGAGTTGTGTGCGCTGCAGAAGGCAGAGTGACCCAACCCCTTTGGAGGAGCCCAGTTGATCGTGAGTGAATCCCAGGTATTGGACATTGAGTTATTTACCCTCTTGGAGTTTGGTTTTGCTTTGTTCAGACGGTGACCAGGGTATTTCCTTTTGAAATAAGAAAGTATTTAATTTTGCTTTTCCTGGAGCCCACAGTTGAGACTTTGAGTTTTAAAAGACTTTCAATATAGAAAGAAATTGGCTATTTTAAAGGGATTGAAATTTTAGTGTGTTTAAATTTGTAAATATTGTGGGACCCTTAAACTTACCTATTTTTTTTCTATTAACTTACTCATTTTCTGATTGCATCCTCCCTCACATGGCCTCTTTCCCCATCCCCCCTTCCCATTCACCTCTGCGAAGGAGGTGAATAGTATCTACAGGCAGGCAACAGTCAGGGTAAGGCCCATCTCCAGTTGTTAGGGAGTCTACATAAAGACCCATCTGCTACATGGGTGCAGGAAGCCCTTGTATGCTGTTCGGTTAGTGTTTCAGTCTCTGGGAGCCCCCTAAAGTTATTTGTGTTCTTAATGTAAGATCTTGGAGATGAATCTTGAAGACAGGAAATGTTTCCCCCAACAATTGAAGCAGGGATGTTGCTAAAGTTGTTGCCTGCCTGTGGACCCCATTCCCAAAACTGGGCTTCCTTGTCTGACCTTAGTGAAAAAAGATGTTCCTAGTCCTTCAGAGGCTTCATGTGCCAAGGTGGGTCTCCACTCTCGGGAGAAAGGGATGGAGGAGGAACTGTGTGAGGGGAGGTAGCAATCGGGATGTAAAGTGAATAATTAATGAAAAAGGAAAGGCAGGAAGGGTTGAGGCTTGATAGTGATGGTTCTGTGTGTTGACAAGGGGTCAATTGTGCTAGCTACTCTTCTTGTTTTGCTTTTTTTCCACAAAGGCCCTTTATTGAAAAGAACAACAGACCCACTTAGATGATGGGAGTCCTGTTCTATACTTTTTAGTAGAAAAAAAGTATCAGCAAGTGAAATGGCAATAAATGAGCAGAATCCAACAAAAGAATATGAGGACCACCAAATAAACGTCAGCAACAGATTTGCCACACATACAGAAAACTTCAATACTTAATCCAAGAGGGTCAACATACAAAAGGCAATATTGACTCCCAACAGCACTCTGAGGAAGCATGGCAAGTAACTTCCTTCAAGGTTAATAAAGAGATGGAACGAGAGCTTCATCTTGAAAAATATGATGTCTAACATCTTCAGCAAATTTTTTACACACATAGAGCTTTGCCTTGTGTGAGTGCTTTCCTATTTCATGATGTAAAGATAAAGATAGAGAGAGGCTTTATAATGTTTAGAGGAGGAGGGTCATGGCTCAGAAGTTAAGACTTCATTCCCAGGTCCAAGGTCAAGTCTTTGGCAACTTCCTTTAATCCCTGCTACAAGAATGCTAAGAGTCTAACCTTCTTGGTAACCAGTATGTACATACCAACAGACCAACAGAAACACTAACAGCACATAAATTAAATTTAAATCAATAAATAAACACAATTTGCACTCATCACTTGTTTTTCTCATATAAGCCTTCATTTGTGTCGCCTAAATGATGAGGCATATAAAGGCTTACTTACAGGGCTTTACTTTCTCATGAATTGGTTCACTTCCAAAAAAACCAAGCATGTGGGCTTGAACTCCGAAAACCAACCCTTCTCAGTCCGTGGTATTATTTGGAAAGATTTAGTAAATGCCACCCCTACTGGAGAAAACATGTCACTGTCTGTCCAGTATGTATTCTTTTATGACTTCAGAGAGGACCTGTTGTGATAAAAGCTTTACTTCATTGTTGGATTCATAGGGGTTTTCTCCAGTATGTGTGCTCTATGGTTTTAATGATATTTGTAAACTGCAAAGGTTTCACCACATTGATTGTATTTATAGGGTTTCTTTCCAGTATTTTATGCATTTGGAGACTACTGGGTTGCAAGAAGGCTTTATCACATTGATTACATTAATAAGGTTTCTCTCCAATATGTGTTCTTTCATGCATTTGGAGACTGCTCTCTTGTGAAAAGCCTTTACCACATTGATTACAGTCATAGGGTTTCTCTCCAGTATGAATTCCTTCATGGTGCTGAAGATCACTGTAACATGTAGAGGCTTTAACCACATTGAGAATATTCATAGGGTTTCTCTCTGGTAAGACTTCCTTTATGCCTTCCATGAATTCTAGAATTTTGAAAACGTTCTTCAATGTTGTTGTCTTCCTATTTGTAACCATATCTTGTCGTCCACACTTGCATGCACACCCCTTAGAGCTCCTGGGAGAGACACAAAACCACTTGCACTTCCTGGGCTTCAGAATGGAGCCTGGAGCATCTGTGCTAGCTACTCTTAAGTCAATGTGACACAGCTAGAGTTATCTGAACCTCAATTGAGAAAATGCCTCCATAAGGCCCAGCTGGAGTGCATTTTCTTAACTAGCCATCAATGGGGGAGGGCCCAGCCGATTGTGGGTGGTCCATTCCTGGGCTGGTGGTCCTGGATTCTCTAAAAAAGCAGACTGAGCAAGCCATGAAGAGCAAACCGGTAAGCAGCACCTTCCACGGCCTCTGCATCAGCTCCTCCACCAAGGATCCTGCAGTTCTGAGTTCCTGTCCTGACCTCCTTGGACGATGAACAGTGCTGAGTCGGATCAACGCTCTTCCTCCCTGCCTGGGTCAGGGGGATCCAACACTGGCAAGATGCCCCTCCCTTGATATGACAACAGGAAGAAGGGAAGTTCTGTCTGTCTTAAACGTATGTGGCCACTACACCACTACATTCTTATTTCTGACTAGTCTTCAATCTAAGCTTATTATGTCTACATGACTTGGTTATAAGTAATTGGCTTATAAGTTATGTATGGTTAAAAATCTGTAACATCTGTAACAAGAAGTTAGTGTAAAACAAGTAACTCAGGGTTCAAGCCACTCTGTACAATGCAGGGCATGAGGGGACCAAGGACACAGGTCTCCAAAGATACTTTTAAAGTGGGATAATAATTTTATGTAACTCCTGTCCTGTCTTAAAAACCAGGCTTAGAAAAGGTAGGATTAAAGTAATGTTCCTTCTGTGAGGTGTTAAAGCTGCACCTCCATGCATTTGTACACAAGAACTTTTCTTGCTGGTGACCAAACTTTGTAACATGAAAATAGCCCACTTGGTATTAATTTTAGAAATGCTAAAGTTTTTATACTGTCAGAACCTGGTTTTGCCTTCTGAAAATTATGCTCATGTTCTGTCTCTTTACTTTTAAAAAGGTACTTTATTTTAATATTACAAAAACACAGTTGAGAGATTTTAAACTTAAAATTTTTAGAGGTTTACAGAATTAAAAAGGTTAAAAAATCTGCTTAGCATTGTCTTTTACTGTTATTGAGCTATAATACTGCTTTAGATTTTTATAAGCTGTAGGTTTTTTTATAAATTTAATCATACAAAAAACTTAAATGTTTTATAAAGATATGCACATATAAAGATCAGAAAAGTTCCCAGTCTCCTTATGAACTATGTTTATAGATGAAAAAGTTTTATTTTGATACACTATAAGAGCTTCAGTTTAGAACTATGGAACCTAATGTCCTGGTCCCATGAAAACTTCTACAATTTTTTAAAAAATACAAGTTGACAGTAACCTTAACTATCAAAGCCCTTAATATGTTAAGAAATATTTGAAATATTCATGATAAATACTAATATAATTACAAGTTTAAGCTTTATTTGGTCTCCTGTTTGCAAGAACAGAATAACTAAAACATAGATTGTTTAACTCGGATGTGCTTGGTAGGAAGCGGCTCTCAAACCTGCTAGAGATCTGCTGAATATGGCATTTTCATGTTTAAACTTACCATGACAGACAGAGGTACCCAAACCCTAACAGTGACTCCCCAAGGTCTCCAAGAGGAGATAGGCACAGCCACAAAGCTCACTTGGGTTGTAGTATGATAACCACTGGGCATTACTGCCCTAATGCCTTGTCTGCTGCCAGGGCCTGACCTGAGGTGTGGACAATCAGAGGATGGTGGAGAATTGATTGCCACACGGTGCTTTAGACAAGGTGAGGCCAGTCTCTCCCATGTTCCTCCTCCACAGGAAAGGCCTCCTTGTCTTCTGGGCCTGATGGCCAAAGACTGTCTCTGCTCTCGGAGCCATAGAGACCACAGGGACCTGGGAGAACTGTCTGGGTAATGGAGTATGGACTAGGCTCTGTCATTTTAATTGATACATAGGCCATTTAGGTTACAATTTATCTTTTTCAGGTCTCCGATCATATTATAAGTAACAGCTAGAGAACAGCCAACTAGCTCCTTACAACAAGGTAATCTACCATGTTAGCTCATTAGTCAATTCATTAGTTAAAAACTAGTAGGTCTCTTATAGTAAAAAAACAAAACCAAACCAGGTTTGCCTTGCTCGAAGCTCCATGTTAGAGAAGCAGACCTCAGTGTAACTTTTCACTATTCCTTCATTTAGATAGATGGCTGCTCCCCACGATCCACCACCCGCGTCTCTTGATGAATAATTGGATAGGAAAAAAACAGTAGTTAGTATTTAAGTTCTGAGGCCATGATGGCTTAAGTTATGAGGACCTAAGAATGCTTTAAGGCTGGTAAATAAGAGTTCTGAAAGTTTGAAGGTCTAATAGAGTGGTTTAATATTGGTTATGGCAGTTCTGAAACCTAGAGGGTCTAAAAAGATGCTTTAAAAATTAAACACAAGTTGTGGAGATCTGACTGATTTAAGATATATGCAAATGGAAAACGTTTCATTCTTCTCCCCCATGCTATGATCATATTAAGATCTCAAAAGCTGAGGATTTTAGCATGGATCAATGAAGCCCTTGTATGCTGCTGGACCACTGGCTGCTTCCAACTCCGTAACATGCTCAAGGTTTTAAATTCTTTGGTTGTCTCTGAATATAGACTTGAAGGTGCTTCACATCATGCTAAAATTATCTCTGTTCAATGTGTATCTCTAGCCCTTTGGACCGGGAAAAAATGTTCATGCTTTGTAACCCAAATCTATAGCTTTTACTAGGTCTCAAAGGCATAAATGTATTTCTGCTGTCTTGCAGACACCCATTAATCTGCTGTTTCTAAAATATGGATTTCAATACAATGGTAATACTAATATACATTAATATACATATATTAACTCACAAGTTTCAGATAATCAAAAAACCATAAGACTTTGATCTACCAGCCACATATCAAGTGGACTCCGATGAGTTACACCTGCCTGTGCTTGAAAATGGGATTTCCCCCTTGCTCTTGTGATTCCATACCTTCCCCAGTTATTAGACAATCTTCTGTCCCTAGTCTATATTATCTCAGCAGATTGTCACCTGGCTGACAGACTCCACCCAGGCATCAGCCGTGGACTACAAGCTGCTGAACTCTGTCTGGACTTGCTGAAAGCTGCTGTAAACCAGTCCAGTCAAGGTGACTGCTCACTGTCTTCCAGCTGGATCAGCCAATCGGCTGCTTCTGATAAATGCCCCATTGCAGCCTTTGACCAGCCTTTCAGCCTCCCAGGGTGCCCAGGAACAATGTCCTAATGTCAGCTGGAAGTAGTTACAGAAGAGAGTACTTCGTCCCTTGTCCCACCTAACAGGCTGAACTGCTAAGTCAAAAGGAACCCAACAGGAGACAGGACATCAAACATTGGGTTCAGGTACATAAAGATGGGGGCGGGGTGTTAGGGCAGGGTAGTTTCCGGAGTTCTCAGCCATCTCAGGAACAAGTTCCACCTTGCTGTCAGGGTCAAAACAGACTTCCTGTTCCCAGGCCCCAGACCCCACTCCTCTCCTGCTTCCTCAGATGGTTCATGTTTGTTAACCAGGCAGGGTGTAAGAGAAGATGTTGTTGTCCCGTTATCTAACCTAAGTAAGGCACACAAGCCATCAATGTGCTGCCTGTCATGGCTTAATTGACTGTGTGCAGCCTGCCCACTCCTTTGTTCCCTTATCATTCCCAAATCCCAGACCAGAGTCCAGGAGGGATGTGGCTGCAACAGCTGACCTGAGGACCCTGAAACCAGGTGACCTGGATGAGGCCCAGTCACCAACATTAGCTGGTCAGTGCAACAGCCTCTCTTCTCCCTTTGCTCTGTGTCCCCATCCCATAAATGTTGAACAATCTCCCTTTGGGGATGGGGTTCAGATTCCAAACTGGCCTCCTCTCTGAATGCTCAGAAAATAAAGGTTTCATTTTTAAGCTTCTGTACCTGAAGTGACTTGTGTTTTTGTAGGCTCCACCCCAAGCCGGACAAACAGAATGTGGAGAATCGATTAGAATGGTGTAAAGTGGACTAGGAATCTAGCCTAGTGGCAGAACACCCATCCAACATGCACAAGGGCCTGGTTTCTATCCTCCAACACTACACAAGGTGAAGGCAATCGATCCCACCATGGGGTGGGGCTGGGTGGGCTGGCTCAGTGATTACACAGGGCTGGGGTGGGAACAGTGACTCAGTGGTCAAGAGCACTTGTTGTTGTTTTTTGTTTTGGTTTGTTGTTGTTGTTGTTTTGTTTTGTTTTTCGAGACAGGGTTTCTCTGTATAGCCCTGGCTGTCCTGGAACTCACTCTGTAGACCAGGCTGGCCTCGAACTCAGAAATCCGCTTGCTTGCCTCTGCCTTCCGAGTGCTGGGATTAAAGGTGTGTGCCACCACACCCGGCACTTGTTGGTTTTTGTGGACCCATTGCAGATGGTTCCCAGCCACCTGTAACTCCAGCTGCAGGGGATTCCATGATTCCATGCACTGCACTCTTTCGCACGCCAGAGACCACCACATACCCCTCCCCATATATACACACATACACACACACACACACATTTATTCCAAGACTTTTTAAAAAGATTAATTTTTCATGTACAGACTGCCATCACAGGGAAGGTAGGATTTTCGATCGTATTTGGCAGACACAGGTAGTGATGCAGGGAGAATGATGGATTCTTAAGCAGGGGGTGTGTGTGCTAGGACATGAAATAAGGAAAACCTACTGCTCAGGTAGGAACGCTCGTGCCCACAGTTAGTGGAGACAGCAGGGTCGGTAGAGTGGCGTATGTCCCCGATCAGCATGTCTTCTAACTACAGCCCTTGGTCTCTGCTTCCTGTGGGGCAGGGGAACTGGAAGTGACTGTTACTGGGATTAAACTTAAGTCCAAAATTTATTGAGAATTTAACCGCTCATATTCTGAACAGCAAAGGCAGGGTAAGCTGATCCACACCAACTTTTTCATCCTCAAAATAGAAATAAACACGTTTGGTAAAAGAAAACAGGGCTCACTGGGGCTCAGAAGCACAGATTAAACAATGAAATCGGTGTGCTGGCTGGGTTTCTGCCTGAGCACCTTCCCTGGGTTTGTGTCTCACTGAAGAGCTTGTCTTCTCTTGCCCATCTCGTGGAGCTCGCTGTGCTTAAGTAATGGATGCTGTTGCTTGTTACTTTCTCTGGCTCTTTTCTATAGTCTCTCCTGCAATTATGTTGCCTTACTGAGGACAGCTAAAAATGTACCTGCAGGAGAACTTGTAAATGCGAGGTAAATGCTTGATGAGCTGCAATTAGGGGTTCCCGAAAATAAATACCAGGTGACGTTAGCACCGCACATCAAGGAGCATGAAGCGGGGTGAGGGGGCACACTATCTTCCTTTTTAACAAAGGACCAAAATGAAGGAAATTCATCAGTAATTCTGCCACTTAAAGATAACTGCCTTTAATAGATGGCACCATTAGAGGCTACTGATCCATCGGCTTGGCAGAAAGAACAGCTGAAGTGTGGTCCAGAGGGATTTCATAGGGCACACAAGTTTCCCCTGTGTAGAATTTGTTTCAACACTACAGCTGTGGAGAACCCCAGCCTGGGCTGGAGATAATGGCAGAACACAGATGAATGAAAGACCCAATGTCCTCCCTTCCTCCTTCAGTCTTACAGGCACACACACATAATGTGATCCTGGTGAAGCCTGTCTTCACCTTGATCTCACGGGGAACTCCAAAAGGAAGCTTGTAACACACAATCCACCTCGGACAGCCATTGGTCCTGAACTGTGCAGGCATGCTTCCCAGGTCTTCCTGGCAGTGCATCTTCAGCTGTTCGAGGGCAGTCCCTAGAGCGAGGTGGAGCAGCAGCCTGAATCCTCTGCTTCAGCTCAGGGGCCTGAACACAGACCCACTAGAAAGCACCTATTTGGGCTGGAGAGATGGCTCACTGGTTAAGAGCCCTGGTTGCTCTTTCTGAGAACCTAGGTTCAATTCCCAGCATACACAGCTGTCTAACTCCAGTTCCAGGGGAGCTTGGCACCCTCATGCAGGCATAAATACAGGTGGAAACACCAATGTACATAAAAGTAAATCTTGAACAAACGAACTGACCAAGCTATTCCCTGGTGCTCTTTGCTTCTTGTGTTAATCCAAATCCAGGTTTGCTTTCTGCCTGGTGGATATCCTCCCCTATTCTGTCTATGTCAGATAATGGTGCTAAGTTGGTCTAGCTTTGTTTTGTTTAATGCAAAGCAAGAGCTCTACAAGTGAGCCACATTCACAGGACTGAAGCTTTTATCTCCCTTGTTTAAATACTGAATTCATAACAAACATCAATATGATAGCAGGAGATGGTGAGACTTTGGAGGAAGCAGTTAGGACATGATTGAGAAGCCGCTGTGAATGGGACTAGTGTCCTTAGAAACACAATGGGTGGAGGGGGCTGGGGAAATAGTTCAGCTGTTAAAAATGGGTACTGTAGGCCCAGCACTCGGGAGGCAGAGGCAGGTGGATCTCTGAGTTCGAAGCCAGCCTGGTCTACAAAGTGAGTGCCAGGACAGCCAGAGCTACACAGAGAAACCCTGTCTTAAACCTCCCCCCCAAAAAAACAAAACAAAACAAAAAATGGGTTCTATTCTTATAGAGGACCTAAGTTCAATTCCCAGCACCCACATCAGATGGGTTGCAACCACCTAGAGCTCCAACCCCAGGGCATCTGACTCCCTCTTCTGTTTTTAGAAGGAAACTACGCCATGCACACGTGTGTGTGTGTACACACACACAAATACAGTTAAAAATAAAATCAATATTTACATAAAATCGCATGCGAGCTTGTTTCTTCTCTCACTGCCGTCTCCCTTGTGTGACGATACAGAGATCTGCAAACTCGAAGGCAGATGTTCCTCAGGTCCCAGATCTGAAGAAATGGAATCTCTGAGTCTTGCTGTATTCAGAAAGCCGCAGTCTGAGAAGGCAGTTGTATTGGCTGCTCTTCCCCTCACTGTGAGAAAACACCCAGCAAAAGCAACTTAAATGTTTATTTGGGGTAGAATCGACTAAGGCTGGGAGCCATAGTGGTGGGTGGCTGGTCACAGTGCAAACGCAGGCAGGGAGCTGAGAGAAGGGATGGACCGTCACTCTGTTGTCACTCTGTTGTCACTCTGATCTCTCTCTCCTCACTCATTCTGGAGCAGCAGCCCCTGGGATGATTCTGCTCACACTCAGGGTGGCTCTTTCTACCTCAATAAATGCAGTCTAGAAACTTCCTTAAAAACATACATCAAGCCGGGCATGGTGGCACACGCCTTTAATCCCAGTACTCAGGAGGCAGAGGCAGGTGGATTTCTGAGTTCGAGGCCAGCCTGGTCTACAGAGTGAGTTCCAGGACAGCCAGGGCTATACAGAGAAACCCTGTCTCAAAAAAAAAAAAAAAAAAATCAAGCCAGGCAGAGGTGGTGCACGTCTTTAATCCCAACACTTGGGAGGCAGAGGCAAGTGGATTTCTGAGTTTGAGGCCAGCCTGGTCTACAGAGTGAGTTCCAGGACAGCCAAGACTACACAGAGAAACCCTGTCTCAAAAAGCCAAAAAAAAAAAAAAAAATCAAGGTTTGTCTCCTGGGTGACTGTAGATCCCACTGCAGTGACAATTGGTGTTGACCACCACAGCAGCAGACTAACAACCTAGAGGTCAATCCTCCATTTCCTCTTAGGCATCGGATCAGGATGTTAGCCTCCATTTTGAACTTCTCGGCCTCCAGAACTGTAATAAATATTGAGTCATCCTGTGTACAGTAATTTTATGCTGCCCTAAGACAACCATATTTTCTTACACCCCAGAAGAGGGCATTAGATCTCATTACAAATGGTTGTGAGCCACCATGTGGTTGCTGGGATTTGAACTCAGGACTTTAGGAAGAAGAGTCAGTGCTCTTAACCACTGAGCCATCTCTCCAGTCTGATTTTTTTCACTTGAATTACTTCAAACAAGGTGTTTGAAAGCTGGGAGCTGTGGTGTGTATGAACTCGCACTCTCAGGCCTCCTACAGTGAGATGGGAGGCTGGGACAGAATTCCTGGAAGCTGCCATAGTGTGGTAGGAAGGAGGGAACAAAGAACTTGTCTAAAATGAGGTGAAAGGTAAGGTCAATGCCCAAGGGTGTTCTCTGATCTCCACATCCACACTACAGCAGGTGTACACCTGCACCTGAGCACACACGTGTACAAACACACCCATACATTGTTGAAGCACAGAAAATGATTTTTAAAAACAAGGTATCTGAAATTTAAAGCTGCTTTTAAGATTTCTCTCTTTAATCACTGGTTTTAATTATGGTCTGCTTCCATATTGTTTCTGTGTATGTGTGTGCATGTGTGAGCACGTGTGCACATGTGTCTGTGTGTGTGTGCATGTGTGTGTGCGCGTGTGCATATGTGCACATTGTGCACACTTGGCTATTTCTACAAGGCCTTTAATTCATAAAGTTCTTGTTTCCACCAAATTTGTGAAATGGTCATTCATTAGCTTTCTCACACAGGGTCTCACTGCTGGCCTGGAACCTGCAATCCTCCTGTCTCAGCACCCCATCTTCAACTTTTTTAAAAAATATATTTACTTTTAATGATATGCACAGGGAAGCGGCGACTTGTGTGTATGTGAGTGTAATAGCTGTGGAGACTGGGAAAGGATTGTGGGTCCTCGGGAGCTGATGTTACCCGTGGTTATGAACTGCTTTAGTGTGGATGTGGAGATCAGAGAACACCCTTGTTACTGGGAACTGGACGTGGGTTCTGTGCAAGAGCAGGGAGTGCTCTGCCTGCTGAGCCTTCTCTCTACCCCTCAAACATTCTCCCACATCTCTCCTCTCCCCCCCTTACCCCCCCTCCCCGTGGGAGCCCCTGCTGCACTGCCCTATGCTTTTCCTCGGGTTTGTTCTGCTGTCTTTCTGCTCGCTGTCTTGTGTGTTCCACATCTCTCTTTTCACAATGTAACTATTTTAGCATCTCCATTTAATTATAGTATCTGTGTCCAGTCTGGGTTTCAAAAGAATAATGTGTGCCGTCACTATGGGACTCTTTTCCTGCCTCTTTATCTGCCTGGTGACTTCACACACAGGCAGGCGGCGGCTGTGATTAGTATGGCCTCTGTGCTCCTGAGCCCCTGGGATTCCCTCTGGAACACCCTGGAAAGGACTTTGGTTCCTTTTGGGTTTGGCTTTTCAAGTTGTGTTCCTTTGTTCACTTTTCTTTTGAGAAAGGGTCATGGATCCCAGGCTGGTCTAAAACTTACATTGTAGCCAAGGATGACCTTACACTCCAGATCCTCCTGCCTCTCTACCTGCCAAGGGTTAGAATTGTAGGTGTGGATAACCATCTCTCTCTCTCTCTCTCTCTCTCTCTCTCTCTCTCTCTCTCTCTCTGTGTGTGTGTGTGTGTGTGTGTATGTACAGAGGACAACTTGTGGGAGTCAGCTCTTTCTGCCATTCTGCCATGTATATTCCACACATAAGGTGGGGGTGTGAGAAAGAGAGAGATAAAAGACAACCTGTAGAAGTTTGTTCTCTCCTTTTACCTTGTGGGTCCTGGGAATCAACCTGTTTGTCAGGCATGGTGTCAAGTGTTCCAGCTTGCTGAGTCATCTAGAGCCCCAGATGTGTGGCCTTTTGTAATGCAGGTTCTGGGAATCAGATTCTGGTCTTCATACCTGCAGGGCAAGCACTTCCACTGAGCCATCTCCGCAAATGTTCCTCTCCAGGAGACTGGGCACAGCTACAAGCTGCCTCTCTCCTTTCCCAGGTACTTCCCACACATTTAGTCTATGGAAAAGCCTCACCAAATGTACAAGTCAGGGTCTCTATTGCTGTGATGAGACATCGTGAACAAAAAATAAATCAGAGAGGAATGGGTTGATTTAAACTTCCACAGAGTCTTCCATCATGGAAGAAGTCAAGATAAGAACTCAAACAGGGTAGGACAGGAACCTGGAGGCAAAAGCTGATGCAGAGGCCATGGAGGGGTGCTACTTACTGGCTTGGTTCTGGTGGCTTGCTGAGCCTGCTTTCTTAGAGAAATCAGGACCATCAGCCCACAGATAGCACCACCCACAGTCGGCTGGGCCTTTCCACACTGATCACTAAGAAAATGCCTTACAGCCAGATCTCATGGAGGCATTTTCTCAATTGAGTCTCCCTCCTCTCTGATGACCCTAGCCAGTATCAAGTTGAAATAAAACTAGTCAGGACACCAAATCCTAACTCCAAAATTGTGGCACAGTGAGTTAATGAAGAAGCATCCATTTGGATAATTTGGGTGGGGTTGGGTCCTGAACGGCAGAGAAAGCCAGCTGCGTGGTGACTGCAGGCCCAGTGTGTCAGCTGCCCCCTGAAGCTCCCACCACTCATTTATCTGCCACGAGGACTGTACCGGTACCACTCAAACTGTGAGCCAGAATAAAGCATTCCGTCCTCAAGATGCTTTTGTCAGGTTCGGGGGGTTTGGGTTTTGAGACAGGTCTCTCTGTGTTGCCCCTGTCCCAGAACTCTGTAAACAGTGCTGCCTTGAACTCTCAGACAATTGCCAGCATTCTCCTCCCAGCTGCTGAGATAAAAAGGCACATGCCACCTTGCCCAGGTCCTGTCAGAAAAGTGACTAATCCTACTTCTACCCCAGGTCAAACTGAGACAGGAGACAGTCCATCGGCTCCCACTCCTTCAACTGCACCGATGATGCGTGGTAGTAGCACTGGCTGCGTGCATCTTGACGGGCCTATCAATCATTCTCTAATCTGTCCCCAGCATTTCATCCAACAATGCTTCAATAAATACCCTTTCCCCGTAATAACTGTAAGTACAGCCAGAGGATGAATTGCTAGAAAAAGAACTGCTAAGTTGCTTTCCTGGGCAATTACATTGATTTACCGTCGCACTCCAAGTGTATAAACATCGCCTGAACACGGCATCTCATTAAACGTTCCAGTCTTTTCCTAGCTGTAGGAGAAAAGTGGTGTTCCCTTCAACTTATATTTTCTGCATTATGAATGAGACTACGGACATTCCCATGCAAATTCCACCATTTCTTCTCCTCTTCTGTCAGATACCTATTTGTACCCTTTGCTCATTTTTTTTCTATTGTGTTTTAGTGTATTCTGTTAGCTTGTAACCATTCTTTGTATTAGTAAAGAAACTGTTTCTTTTGTATACATGAGTGTATTTTCTCCAAGTGGTCCAGGGCAACCAAAGGAGGCCAAAGCTCCGGTAGCACAGCTCAGCGTTCAGGACGACGTAGCTGCAGACCTTCAGCTCTTACAGCCCCTCCTCCCTGCACAGGGACCCTGTCTTCACCTTTTCATTCACAGCAGCTCAGCAATGAAGACCTAATTGGCTTGCAGTTGGGAGGGAAAAAGAAAGATGCATTGGACTGTTGCCATGGAAACTGCCCCTCCTACCACCGTTCAAAGGCTTCTTTGGGCATTCATGTACAACAAATTAGCAAAGAGAGATTTCCAGACTTGTGGGCCAGGTTTTTTAATGCAGTCTGAAGGTGCTTAGAGGCATAAAGAATGCATGTGGTTTCTGCTGGAAGATTACTAGGAACAGGCTCTCTGGAAGGGTGATTTGTTGAGGCATTAGAGGATCTCCGTTCTGCTTGTCATTTTCCTTCCTTCCTCATCTTCCTCTGATGGCTGTCAATCCACAGAGCATGCTTGTCTCAGAGGGGGTTTTGTTGTCAAGCAAAATACAGGAGCTCCTAAGGATAAGATCTCATCTGGACTTCAGTCAAAGTCCCAATCATTGAAGATTTTACATTAGAAAGTTGGGTGGGATGGGGAATCAGAAAACAACTCAACTCCCATTAGAGGCCAGGAGAGGAGTTGGTGAAAGTAGAGAGGCTCTGAAAGAAGTGAATGCTGTGACCACCAAAGACTACATCCAGGCTGGTGATGGGTGGACCATGGACTCTTAGACCATGGGTTCTGGGATCCCAGCCCTCATGATGCCCAGTCAAGATGGAAGAAAAGGCCACTGGCCTGTCACTCACAAGGGACCACATTTCTGAGACAATGAGTTCTAAACACTGTTGCTGCAGGATTTCAGGCCCCCCCAACCCCCCCCAGTGTAATTCTAAGATTGATGTGTGACGTAGCCACAGGTGTATTAACTATGATTGGGCATGAGTGCACCATCATTTTGATTAGGTGGGAGCTCAAAAGTAAACTTAATTTGATTTTTAAAAATTTCTTCTGACTTCTGGGACAGAGGCAAGAGCATGCCACAGCACAGGTGTGTAGGTCAAAGGACAACTTGGAGGAGTCACGTCTTTCCTTCCTCCATGACTTCTGGTCATCAGGCTTGGTAGCAAGCGCCTTCACCTGCTAAGCTATCGTAATGGTCCAGAATTACACTTCATTTTAATAACCTGATGGGGCATCTACTGGGATGCATTCACATATGTGGGGTAAAACTCATCTCCAAGACACTTTTTGTTACTAAACTTCAGAAAACCTCAGGCCATTCAAGTCCTGTGTAAAAAATACACGGCCAAAAAAGGAACATTGCAGCATACTTATCGTGTTGTTTTCATTCTGGTTACTTGGTAAATTATCAAGTTATCCCTTGTGTCCATGGTGACTAGTTTCAGGATTCTTTGGAACCAACATTCTGGGATGTTCAAGGGTCTTGTATAAAATAGTGTGGAATTTCCATGAAATGGATACACAGCATCCATACACTCTAAACCATCTCTAGGTTACTCCTAGAGCATTCTAACAAAATGTAAACACTAGGTAAAACTGTTCGATTTGCCAGTTGGTGATGGCACACACACCTTTAATCCCAGCACTTGAGAGGCACAGGCAGGCAGATCTCTGAATTTGAAGCCAGCCTGGTCCTGGAGAACCAGGGCTACACAGAGAAACCCTGTCTTGACAAGCAAAACAAAACAAATTTTTGTTTAACAAATAGTTTGGCGGTGGAGAAATCTTTTTTTAAACACTGTTAATCTGGGGTAGATTGAATCCATAGCTCCAGGACGCACTAATTTTATAAGCATGCAAATTGTGCTTTATTCTCACATAGCCTGTCATCATAATTATTATGTCATTTTGACAGAAAAAATATGTTTCTTCTGAAGGTACCTTGATTGTGACTTTTCACCAGTGGGGAAGTAATTATCAAACAATCTAAGGTGGGTCACAGCCAGCCAGGGTAGTGTAAATGGATCTCTACTGCCCTCTAGTGGCAAAGCCCTGAGTATTTCTAGACTTGGAAATGCCTTGTGCTACTAAGCTGCTTTCTTCCTTGGCGTGTTCAGGAATGAGCTAGCTGATAAACACCTTGACTTCTTATCACTTGGGAGAGAAATTTACAAGACAGCCTTTACAACAGGTCTCTCCGACAAGATGAAACATCATACAATGTATGACATAGCTTCTCCAGCATCATCTTAGACTTTCTGTAGAAAAACTAACTACCCACAGAGAGTGCAGGGCTGGGGCACTGCATTTATCAAGTGGGCAAAATAACAATCTAAATGACATTTCTTTTCTTTTTTTTTTTTGCAGTCAAGTAACAAGTTTATAGGTGCTGTTCTTGCAGAGGACCAGGACTCAGTTCCTAGCACCCATGATAGGCAGCTTACAACTGCCAGTAACTCCGCCTCCAGGGGATCGGGTGTTGTGATGGTTTGAATAAAAATGCCCCCATAGGCTCATATATTTGAATGCTTAGTCATAGGGAGTAGCACTATTTAGGAAGAATTAGTAGGTGTGGCCTTGTTGGAGGAAGTGTGTCACTGTGGGTGAGCTTTGGGTTTTCAAATTCTCAAGCCATGCCCAGTGGCTCTCTCTTCCTGGTGCCTGTGGACCTGGATGTAGAACTCTCAGCTCCTTCTCCAGTACCATGTCTGCTTGTGTGCCACTATGTTCCCTGTCATGAGGATAATAGACTAAACCTCTGAAACTTTAAGCCATCCCCAGATAAATACTTGCTGCTGCCTTGGTCATGGTGTCTCTTCACAGCAGTAGAACACTGAGTAAAGCAGGTGTTTTATTTATCACTTATCATTGTACCTTACTTACTAAAGGACTGTATTTTTGATTCTCTGAGAATCTGATAGATAGCCAGGATGAGCTTGTACTAAACTATTTGGCTAAACGGGTACTGAAGTGCTATTCTAAAAAAAACAAAACAAAACAAAACCCACCAGTGTTAGTTACTTTTCTGTTCTGGAAGACATTATTTTTGCTTATGGTTCCAGAGGACCGAGAACCCTCCCTGGCAGGGATCACATGATGTATGGCAACATTGTGGCCACACCATTCCCCTCACAGCACTGCCACCAGGGGCAACATTTCCCCTCACAGCGCTGCCACCAGGCCACACCATTTCCCCTCATAGCACTGCCACCAGGACCAAGTGTTCACATATCTGAGGCTCATTGAAATCACCACGTCAGTTTTTTTCCTTTTTTATTTTTTGTGTATTTTGCCTGTATGTATATCTACAAATCACATATGTGCAGTAGCTGAACATGCCAGAAGAGGGTTTGGGGCCCCCAGGGACTGAAGTTATAGACAGCTGTGAGCTGCCATGTGGGCGCTAGGAACTAAACCAGGTCCTCTGGGAGAGGAGCCAGTGCTGTTAACCTCTGAGCCATCTCTCCAGCTCCCCACCACACCATTTTTTAAATATCCAAACTATACACTAATCTCTAATAGAAAGTGGTTGCTGTAAACCAAGGCTCTGCATGGTTTTGTGCTTTTATTTGACTATGTGTTTATTTGTTATGAACCTGGGTCCGAAGCATACCCACTAGTACCACTGAGCTATACCAGCGGCTAATCTCATTCTGAGAGGCAGTAACTTTGATTGGGTGCTTACTACGACTCAAGCATGCTAAGCACTATATGACCATTAGAACACAGTGTCTTTCATTTACCCTTAGGCAATTTTATATGTGTAAACAATACACCGTGGCAAGTGCACACACACCCCCAACTCAGCTCTTCTTTTACCCCCAAGAAACCCCTCCTACTCCGTCCAGGAACCCCTATGTCCTTCCCCAACTCCCCTAGGAACCCTCAACACATCTTACCCTCATGTCCTCTCCTTTTCGGTGGTAAGAACCCACAGAGTTCATTCAGTGTGTTGGAATGTTTACAGGTCTTCTGCAGATAATCAGAGCAGCACAGGTGCGATGGCCAGACCATCTGAAAGACAGCATTCCACAGGCTCCGCCCATTCCCCAGCTCTTACATCCTTGGTACTATTTTTTCAGAGTGGGATTGATATCGATTCCTATTTAGAGCTGAGCACCCAACAGTCACTCAGTCTCAGCATTTTAAGTCTCTGCATCAACTGCTGCTTGCTACAAAAAGCACCTCTGAGGATAGTACGGATTTATGGATATACATATAAATTTCTAGAAAGAAATTTGATAACATGTAATTTAGCAAAACAACAGTAATAGGTTTCTTCCTGTGGCCATGATGCCCCGAGCCATGGGATTTACAGGACCAGGTTATAGTACCAGGCTGGAATTCCTTCCAGTAGAACAGGCCTCAAATCCAAAAGTAGTTGGTTACCCTCATAATCCTATGCCAGCGGGCACATGTTGCCTGACAAGGTGGTCTACTGGTATATCACGGATGCTTCTGGTTCCCTAGCAGGATGCACAGCTCCTGCAGCCACTATGAAAGCCAGTCATCACAGAGAAGTTTTTGGGTCAGTTCCACTTTGATGTCTCTGTGTCCAGCTGCCAAAGTATACAGTGTCTTCACTGTATCTTACTACTTAGTTTCAGTGGGCAACCAAGTGCAATAGCTGTAACCTGTATTGTTTTAGGGGCTTTCTGGGGCTTCCCTGACCATGTCATAGGAAGCTATCCCATGCCAGGCATTGAGATCTTAATAACGCATGTCTTCTGGGGGAATCATTTTCCATCCATGCAAGTGTATCTCTATTCGAAATTTTGTATTTTAGATATACTTCTATTTTATGAGTGTTCTGCCTGTGTGTGTGGGTAACCCACCTTCATGCAGTACCCGTGGAGGCCGGAAGGAGGCGTGTGGGACTGGAGTTTATAGCAGTTTATGAGCTCCCAGGTGGATGCTGGGAACCAAACCCAGATCCTCTGAAAGTGCTCTCAACTTCTCAGCCATCTCTCCAGCCTCTTTGTATTTTTTAATTAGTTTACAAAGGTAGAGGGTTTCCATAGGGGTTATAATACTTTGGTCATATTTTTGCCAAAAACGATCACTTAAAATATATTGTTAAGTTAGCAGGGCCTATGCAAACATTATCTCACTTAACATCCTAAGATCCACATTTCAGCTGTACAGGCACACGTCGGTAATTCTAGCACTTCAGTGTCTGGGTAAGATCCTGAGGGGGCTGGTGAGATGACTCACTGGATAAAGGTGCCTGCTGCCAAGCCTGAGTTAGAATCTCAAGGACCACATAGTGGAAGAAAACTGACTACCACAAGTTGTCCTCTCCGCAGGAGTTTGTGAACAGACAGGACTACACAGCGAGACCATGCCTCAAATATCTAAATGACATTTTTTAAAAATTATTTTAAAGACCTATATATGGAGTTAGAAACGTGGTCCAGCGGTTAAGCACTGGCTTAAGTGGCTGGGGCACGACCCTCTTGAGCGCTTTCCCTCCGCGTGCAGGCGCTGGGACAGCCCTGGGGCTTGGCTGCACGGAGGCAGAGCAGAGGGGCTCCCGGCCCTGGTTCCGTGAGCGTTCCCGCCCACACCCAGCACCTCCCCTCGCAACCAGCCCGGAAAGCCTACGCCCTACCTACCTTCTACCCAACCAGAGAGTAGGGCGGGACATCCGCTGGCGCGTCAACTCTCCCGAAAGTGACGTCGGAGTGTCAACATGCAAGATGGCGGCCCATCACCGGCAGAACACGGCCGGGCGGAGGAAAGTGCAGGTATGGCGGCCCGGCTCCGCGGCCTTGGCGACACTGCCGTCGGGTCTGGTCCCCCCGCAGGCGGACGGGTGTCTCAGGTCGCGGCTGGCGGGGTTTGACAGCCGGAGGATGGCGGGGCGGGGCGCAGCGGCGCGAGGGGTGGGGCCGGGGCGCCAACGGCCCGAGGTGGCGGCGGGCGGACCGGGCGCGCGGGCCTCGCGAGCGGTCGCGGGGAACCGCCGCTCCGGGGAACCGCCGTCCCGGGACACCGGGCCTGCGGCGGCGCCATGGGCCTGCTGCCCGCTCACCTGTCTCTGCTCTCGGCCGCCTTCCTCCGGAACAGCCGCGACCCGGCGGCGGAGGCCGCGCGGCGCCCGCGGGTGGGTGAGGCCGGGAAGCGAGGGGCCTGCGGGGGCGTGGCGGGGCCGGGTCGCACGTGGGAGCGCTGTGCTGGAGGAAATGACAGCGTCCCTTCCTTAGCTTTCCCTCCGCCCTCCACCGTCCTCACTGTGCATCTTCCGGGCTCCCTTTTAGTTCTCATCTCCCTAACGTCGGAATCTTCAGTGATGAGCTCGCTCACCCGCACCGTGGGTGCTTTGGGTTTCCCCCAAATCACGTCGGTTTGGTGTACGTTTGAGTTTTGCTTGCTGCCTTTTGTGCTGGGGATGAAGCTCATTTAGCAGAGTCCTTCCTGTCCTGAGCAAGGTTCAAAACCCCTGCACCACATAAAACCAGGCTTGCTTGATACCTGCCTGTACTTCTAGCACAGTTGTGTGTGTGTGTTTCTGTGGTGTCGACAGGGGAATCAGAAATTCAAGGTCATCCTCCAGTACCTTCCAAGTTTGAGATCAATCAATGGGTTACAGGAGACACACTGCCTCAAAAAAAAAAAAAATGCGTTCAGCCATTAAAGTGGACTGAGTGCATAGACTGGCCGCAAAGAGGAGGAGAGACTGAAAGGGTATAGCAGTCAGTAAACACTCCATAGATTGACCTCAGTGTTCAGAAGGGAGGGCCAAAGGTGAGGAACCCCAGCATATGGCTGGAAAGCTGTGGCATTTTCTGAATGAGTGTCCTCTTTATAGTACTGACTTCATTTGTTGGCCCTGTGTGTTCACTAATGGTTGTTTAATGGTTAAAATTGGGCCGACTGGGAGATGGTCAGTCTGGTAGAAGGCCTATAGCACAAACATGAGGATTTGAATGTCTGCCCCCACGTAAACGTCTCTATCCCCTCACTTGAAAAGACGCCTGGCATGTTGGTTGGCTCTTGGAATCTCAGCCCTAGGGAGGCAGAAAGTAGAATGTCCCTGAAGCTTGATGGCTGTCTAGTCCTGCTGATGGGTAAACTCCAGGTCCCATAAAAGAAGGCACCCAGGTCATCCTCTAACCTCAACATGCATGTGTCCGTATGTGCTTATGCCTCTGTGCAACACGCGCGGGCGCGCGCGCGCACACACACACACACACACACGCACACGCACACTCACACTCGCGCTCACTAACAATAAATACTTTAAAGGATCAGTGAGGTGACAAGAATCAAAAAATCTCCTAGCTTTCCCTGAGTAGGTGCTGCTTTTCTTTTAAATGGCATTCTTGATGGCACTGAAGTAACCCCAGCCTCCAGGCCAAGGGGGTAAAAACACTGATTCCAACTAAGTTGTATCTTGGTCCCAGTTCCACACACTAGGATGGTGGTTCTTGATAGAGTAAGGATTATCGGTTTGTTCAGTTTGGGGTAAAAACTTAAAAGACATGGGCTTGCAAGATGGCTTGGAGGGGAAATGTGCTTGCTGTCAAGCCTGAAGACTTGAATTTGATTGCTGGGACCCACAAAGTGGACTGTGAGAACTGACTCTAAGTTATCCTTGACTCTGGGGGAATACACCTCAGTGTAGAGCACGTGACTGCCTTTCACAAGGCTCTTGACTTCTGTCCTTAGCATCTTTTGGGAAAAAAAATTAAGACAACACACACAACAGAGAAGAATAGAGAAGAAAATGAATCACATCAGGTGCCAAAAAAGAAGTGTTAAATTTAAGGCTAGATGTCTGCTGGTGCATCTAGACCAAGGGAGGAGCTAATCCCACACACGCTCAGCTGTACAGAGGATGAAGGTAGAATTTGGTGTTTAGACTTTGTCCAACAGCAAACTGAGTGTGATTAGACACTATTTTCTATCAAAATCTGAAATCAGCCTGCTAAAGAGAGTGTTTAGGATTTGTCCAGTAGGTACAGAGCAATGTTAGAAGCCTCGGAGACTGATTTCATCTCCTGTTGCACAGAAGGGATGTACGCATGCACGTTGCAAGAACTTACAAATGGTGCAAAACTATAAATTTTAGTTTTATTCGCTGTCTCAGGAACAGCAACTGTGTGTAGTATCCTGTGTCACTTCAGCCTGCTTACTCTATACATTAGGGTTACTCCATCTTCCCTACAGGACGTGAGGATGCTACCCTGTGTATTTTAAGTTGTTTAGGATCCCCTGACTTGTGCCCACTAGATGTAATAGTACCTCCCAAGCCATAACAAGCAAAACCTCTGTAGATAGAAGTTTCCTTTAAGGGCAGAATTGACAGTGGTTGAAAGCTATGCCTGTGCTTCTCCAGTTTGCTAGCTGACGTGAGTTTTTACTTTAAACAGAGCCATAGCATTTACCACTTTGTGTCTTGCTTTGCCAAACTTAAAGGCAGCAGCACCTTGAGCCTATAGTTCCTTACTTTAAAAATGTGTTCTAGCCTTTCATAGTGGCACACTCCTTTAATACTAGCACCCAGGAAGCAGAGGAAGGCTTGATGTACATGCTGCATTCTAGGTCACCTCGGGCTATGTAGTAAGACCCTTGTCTTTAAAAGATATTTTCTACAAAATCACATATGTGCCTGTAATCTGTCTACTTATCCAAAATATTTATTGTAGGAATATTGCTATTGTGGGAAACAAAATACTAAATACCCATCTTTGGAAATTTCTATGTAGTTGTCAAACAAAATATAATATATTCATCTAGTGGGTTACTTGGCAGTTATCCAGCAAGACTAGTTCACAGAAACAAGGTTTCGGCTAGGTCTGTCCTTCAGGTACTTGTTGCTAACCCCTGGTTTAGAAGAAGGCAAACTAGAATGTGTCCTAAGAAGTTAGTATGTTCATCATGTGTGTGACTGTAGACTTAAGTCTACCACATCACATGTGAGAGCAGAATAACCTCATCTGTCCTTAGTCACTTTCCCTCTTGTTGGAGACAGTCATTCACCAGGGCATATGTAATGTGGCTGCCCGTGAGCCTCCAGGACCTCTGCCATCCCCACCTCCCATCACGCTACAGAAGCACTGGGATTCCAGATCTGTGCTGCTTCACCTACCTGGTGGTGTGTGCGCTCTGGGAACTGCCTCGTGCTCATGCTTGCAGGACAGCGAAGCTTCTCACCCGCTGAGCCATTTCTCCAGCCCTAAAAAAATACTGTTTAAGAACCAGCAGAGTAGGGGGCTGGAGAGATGGCTCAGCAGTTAGGAGCACTGACTGCTCTTCCGAAGGACCTGAGTTTGAGTCCCGGTAACCACATGGTAGCTCACAACCATCCATATCGGGATCTGATACCCTCTTCTGGGGTGTCTGAGAACAGCTACAGTGTATTTACATATAATTAATAAATAAATCTTTGGGGGGGGAAAAAAAAGAACCAGCGGAGTAAAGTGACAAATAGAAAGTCATAGCTTACAGAACAGAACAGGACAAAAGAGATAGATGGAGGATAATGGTTATATTTGGTTTTCCTGGACTAGACTAGACTAACCTGCTGTCTGGAAGTAGCCTTGCTCAGGAGCTGTATGCCACTATTAACTGGATATTGTGGTGACAAAGTTAGAGTTAGGTTACCTGAGGATAGAGAGTGCACTCTTCGGAGAGAAGGGACTTTGTAGGGTGTGATGATGTTCTTCTGTCTTTGTAAGCGTTTATATTGCATGGGTGAACTGATTTATCACAAGTATCTATGGTATGTTTCACTGTAAATTTTATCTTAAATGAACATATATAAATAGTAAAGATAAAAACAACTAGACAGTGACACACATGCCTAAAGTTTCAAGAGAAAGATGTAAGAGGATAAAGTTAAATCAAATGAATGGATGTTGACAGTGTGAACTGAAATGTATGCACAGTAGGTATGTGCTATGTAATTATATCGTTCTTTCAAACAGCAAATAGACTAAAGGTTAAAAACTGACCATAGTTAGCAGTAGAAGAAGCAGAAGTGGAGGTTCTGGTGGTTTGAGACTAGACTCAGTAGCCCGGCCTGGCCTGAAACTCACAGTGACTGGCCTGCCTCTGCCTGCCTTCCACATGCTGGACTTGAGGGCCTGTGCCACCATGCTAAGCAGAAGTGGAAGTTTTGTTCTGGGCTGAGAAGGCCTCACTTGAGATGGTGACTTGAAAGGCTTTGGTGACAATCACGAAGCCAACTAGGTTGCGAACATTCCAATGAGAATATCTGATGCAAATTTCCTAAGGTAGGAATGCAGCCTGTTTGTGTAGTAGAAAAGAGACCTGGGTTAGAGAAAGGAGTAGCAGATGCAGTTAGAGAAGTGGCTGCAGGCTGGATGAGGGAGGTCTGCGTATCCGGTGGTAAAGTGTATGTGAGGTGAGGAGCAGTGGGTGGGCTCTGAGCTAGGGAACCACATCACGCCCAGCACCCCTTCATCCTCAGTGATGTCCCAGTGTGTGCATGAAGAGTAAGCCACAGACTGTAAAATCCTGAAGAGCAGTGCAGTCATCAGCTGAGGTGAGAAGACTCGGGAAACATGGAGGTCATTGGTTTTGGAGGTGCTCTCATTCTGCTGTCTTTCAGATACCCAGGTAGAAATGACCTAGTGTCCAGCCTTGAAGAGCCTGAGTTTGCCCCGTGTTCCCTGTAGAATGCTTTGAAGTTCCTCTTGGGGGTTTGGGGATCCATTTGAAGAAGAGCTTGTAGGAGTTGGTTCTCCTTTCCACCTTGTAGGTTCAGGCATGGAGCTCAGGTCCTCGGGGTTGGTACCAAATGCCTCTACGTACCAGCCCACCCCCTTTCCTCTTTTGTTTGCTTTGTTTTTTAAGATTCAGTCTCTCTACACACCCTGTCTTTCTTAGAGCTCACTGTAGACCAGGCTGACCTACAAATCCTCCTGTCCCTGTCTACCGAGAGCTGGGTGTAAAGGCGTGCACCA
The DNA here is from genome assembly GCA_902729485.2 of Mus minutoides. Taxonomy (NCBI): domain Eukaryota; kingdom Metazoa; phylum Chordata; class Mammalia; order Rodentia; family Muridae; genus Mus; species Mus minutoides. The sequence goes on from LR756407.1 coordinate 866,300, forward strand.
CCTTGTCTGGTCCTTTTTTATAAAAGTAAGTTTTGTTTTTATTCTATAAGATACCCATAGTCATTTTTATATGAAAATTGTGCTGTGGTGGTGTGCAGAAGGGGGCTGCCATGGGGAAAGCATGAGAAAGAATGAAGGCAACTGGTCTGAAGAGATAGCTCAGCAGTTAAGAGCACTGACTGCTTTTCTGGAGGTCCTGAGTTCAATCCCCATGGTGGTTCACAACCATCTGTAGTTGGATCTGATGCCTTCTTCTGGTGTGTCTGAAGACAGCAACAGTGTACTCACATATATAAAGTTTTTTTTTTTTTTTCTTTTTTTTTTTTTTAGAGCAGGCAGTAGTTAGGAGCAAAACTGGAACTTTGATAAGCAGTTACGAAAGAAGGACTATAGGCCCACAATCACAGGAACTGAATTGACCAGCAAGTGCAGTGAGCTTGGAAGCATGCTCTATCCTAGTCTCTACTAAAGAGTATAAACCTGGCAGTTGGTCAGTTTGAGCCTGTGAGTCCCTTTGCAGCGGCACACTAGAGCCCAGCCTGGACTTCAACCTTTACAAAGGAAAGCAGAGAATGCCTTAGGCTGCTACATGTGTGGTCATTTGTAACAACTATGATGGAAGCCTTGTCTGATTTCCTTGAAGAGGTGAGAAAAGCCATTACTTCATATGCAAACCACAAAGTAATTTTAAATGATCAGAGAAAGAAATCTTTCTCTCTGATTTTCTCTGCAGTGACTACCAATGACCCTGAGAATTTTTAAGTTCCAGATGTTAAATGAGGGGGTCTCCTACATAACGGAGTCAGATTGGGCTTGCGCTATGGCTTGTTGGTGGGTGCCACCTTGTTATTTTTCTCCTGTCCAGTCCCTTTAATTGGCTCTTACAAAATATGTGTTTCTTATTAAAGGCCTGGCTTCCTGCTAACTTACAAAGCTCCCATTGTGCCTGGCCCTTTTTGCAGGCAGTTGAGACTAGTCACGAGTTCTCAACTCTGCCTTCCAACTGTCACAGAGAAGTTATAAGGAAGTAACTGTTCACTTATTAGATGCTTCTGCCCATGTTTCTTTTGGCTTGCTGTTCCTTTCATTTAAGCTCTTTCCCTAGAACGCTACCCCAGAAAGACTTCTTTGCTCTATCCACAATCCTCTACATTTAAAATTGTACCTGGCAACTGGTGGGTACTTACTTGGTAATATTTTAGAGTATTCAATCCCAGGACTGGGAGCTGGCTCAGCAGTTAAGCGTATGCTGCTCTTACAGAAGGCTCCACTTGGTTCCTAGGACCCGTGTCAGGGATTTCACAACCACCTATAACTCCTGCTTCTAGTAGCCTCTTCTGGCCTCAGTAGGCAGTGCACACATGCACAAATGCATACATATACCCATAATTAAAATAAAAATAAATCACATTAAGTTCTGGATTTGTTTCTGTCTTTCTGTGTCTAGACATCTTTTTTTTTAAATAACCACACTGAGTTTATTGGGATAGTTCCCACTTATCTTGATTCAGGGGTTGTTGTTGCTTTCCCTTCTCCTGATGAGCCTCCTTCTGATGTCCTGCTTCCCCTTCCACAGGCTGGCAGAGAACAGAGGAGGCCAACACACAAGACTAGCATTTGTTCATGGCTAAAGACCTTGGAGATTTATAGTGTCCTGGATATCTCGTAGTAGAAACTGGAGCTCTGCACCAGGCCCTTATATTTCTTCTACTCTTGTGAAACAAGAGGCAAATTTGGTCCTGCTGGACTTGAATAAAATTTAATGTGAATTGTCTTAAGAACCAACCACTGTATAAAATCTACTTCTCTCTTTAATGACAACATAGAAATGTCTATAGAGTAAATTTTCTAAATCTTTGTTGTTATTATTATTGTTAGAGTGGGGATCACATGCCATGGTACCTGCAGCAATCAGAGGATAACTTTGTGAGTGGGTTCTCTCCTTCCACCTTCTTAGATTCCAAGGATTCAGGTTTCCAGCATCTTTACCTGATGAGCCATCTTTCCAGCCTAATATATGGTAGTGTGGCCATTTCCTTATTAAAGATATTTCTAGGGGCTAGAGAGATGGCTCAGTGGTTAAGAGCACTGACTGTTCTTCCTGAGTTCAATTCCCAGCAACCACATGGTGTCTCATAACCATCTGTAATGGGATCTGATGCCCTCTTCTGGTGTGTCTGAAGACAGCTACAGTGTACTCATATACATAAAATGAATAAATCTTTTTTTTAATAGTACTTTTCATTTTACTATTAATTTATTGAAAAATACAATAGTAGAAGCTGGGTGTGGTAGCACATACTTATAGTCTCAACACTTGAACAGCTGAGGTGGGAGGATTAGGGACTCAAGACCATCTGAGCTATATATAGAAAGTTGCAAATGAAGGAAATATCTAATTTAAAAAAAAAAAAAAAAGAAGGAAAGTTCCAGGCCAGCCTGGGCTAGATGGACACTCAAGAACAAGGAAACCAGATCCAACAGTGTCCACACGGGCCTCGTCTGCAGACACGAAGCATCACAACTTCCAGAATTGAAAGTCTAAATGTACAGCAAAGATCAAACATCCAGGAATGTCAGAACAAAGATTCTCAAAGCTTGGGGATAGCCATGGGTAAGGTAAGGTGTCAGGAGAGAATAGACACTGAAGGTGTGGAGTTTGGTGGTGACAGTAAGTGCTAAACTGAAGGAACTAAAGGAGCTTTGTACACAGACATCCATCTTTGTTTTTCTTTCTTTGTCATGCTTGAGACAGAGCTCAGGCCTTGCACATGCCAGGCAATCCTCAGCCCTCAAATCCAAACTTCCTACTTACTTCAAGTGTGAGGGTATAAGAGAGACCTTTCAGGCCCATCACCTCCTGTGCGCTTTCACTCTTCAGCAGTGAGTGAGTGAGGCAGGCTACTCCATCTGCTCTGCTCCGTGGGCTTTAAGGAAAGCTTGCCCTAGAGCTCTGTCTGCCGCCCATGGGCGTGATGTGTGCTGCCGCCATGCATGCCATTGAGGAGGATGTGCTGGGATAAAACATTCGTGGGCACCAGCCATCTCATAGTCTTACTTGTAAGGGTCTACAGATCTTGTCCTGTTGTCTGTCAGCCAAGGAGAGGCAAAGCAGGATTGGTGGGAGTGGTGGCTTCTTCCCATGTTCCTCTATTTTCTGACTGACTGTCCTGCCTCAGTGGGATATTGGATATATTCCAGTATACACTGTTGAAAGGTTGGTGAAATGGATTAGACAAAAAAGGGCTGAGAGGAGGCTTGCAGACTGAGATGTCTGGGTCATTAGCAGCAAGCAGACCTGCTTGTCTTGAGCTGGACTGTCAGTAATGCTATTCTTCTCACAGTGCTTCAAGTCCTCCTGAAGTAAGATAACATTAGCTTGAAGTTAGTTTAGTATTGGAATTGGCACTAGCAGGCTACACCTCACCATGGCTTGGCTTTTGTTGATGCCCATTAGGTTTCTTATGTAATTCGAGATGAAGTGGAGAAATACAACCGGAATGGAGTCAATGCCCTGCAACTGGACCCAGCACTCAACAGACTCTTCACAGCAGGTCGCGACTCCATCATAAGAATATGGAGTGTCAATCAGCACAAGGTAAGTAAGGCAGGAGCCGTGATGTGTGTTTGGACCAGTGGCTCTATCTGATCCTTTCCTCAGTCCTGGCTTTATTCTCTGAGCACTAGACTGCTTGATATATTCTATAAAGACATCACCAGAGTTCTGTAAGCCTTGAAAAAACGCCTCCAGGAAAGTTCACAAGTATTTTTATTTAACTCAGGGGTGCCGTAAATTAGTTTGCTATAAGAGTTTCCTGCCACAACGGAGTAAAATACTCAGCTGGTGAGGAATGAACACTTTGCATGGGATTCTGGCTTAGTTATGAGCCCGGAAAGTCTCTTGATAATGGTGCTGAAAGTAGAAAAACACATGTTGAGTATGTACTTTTACAAAAGTGACTAAGGACCTCACAGCACACTAGGGTCTTACTGGCTAATGTGGTAGGTGTGAAGCTGCCGGGCTGCTCTCTCCTACTCCTAGGGCTTCCCGAGGCTTTGCTGCTGCTTTTGCAGTGCTGAACCTCAAGTCCTGGGCCTTGTGCATGCTGACTAGACAAGCACTCTGCCACCACTGACCCAAGCCTCAGTTTTGAGAGCCTCTTGCTTAAGCAGGGAGGGACATGTAAATGCATGGAAAGGAGAGCTGCAGTCACACTGTGAATGATGTAGAAAACAGTTTCCGGGGGCCATTTACTGACCTCTTAACTGCGAGCCTTGTCCCCTCATGCTCACCACAGTCTGAATTTCCACAGTCCTTCTCAAGACTGTTAGCACTTGAGGATCCTGATGGCTAAATGGCTAGTGTGGCAGTGAATCGGAGCTCAGACTCACTTCAGACCCCTGGTGCCAGAACCTGTTTTCTAAGTCTGTCTTTTAGCCTGCTCTGCAAACCAGTGTTCAGTACAGAAAGAGGGTACTTGGCCACAGCTGCCAGGTAAGGTTTCGCCGGCGGGCTCAGTCCAGCAGGCATTGAGCTCTTGAGCAGATGAAGGCAGTGTCAAAAGCATGAAAGTAAGAAGGTGCATTTTGTTTCCCTTTACACGCCGTGGGGGCTCATGTTTGAATTAGACTATTGAGTTTTTGAGAGTTTGCAGTATTTTTAACAAATTGAGAGAAAATTAAAAGACCTTGCCTAGAAGAATCTGGCTATCAGGCTGACCTGCCCTCAAACATCTTTTCCCTGGTCTTTATGACAAATTGCATAGCCTTGGTTCCTAGACAAAGAGCTATCTTTGCTCTTGCCTATGAAGTATATAAATGTGTCTGGGTGTGGGATGTAACCTGACACTGTCTGTAAAGGGCTCTCTCGTAGTTGAGCCAGCAGATAGGAATCTGGTGCTGCTGCAAACATTGCATCTCAGACCTTATAGTCTTCCCTGAAGGACAGGCAGTGTAGGGACTCACCTCAATGAGGGTTACAAACAGCAGCTGGAAGCTCAAAGCCCATGCTTTTCTCCATTTGCCCTTAGGCCAGACGAGTGAACGATGGGGTCAGTCAGCTCTGCTGCCTTGGGTTTCCTTTCTGTCCTTTCTGTCCTCCTGCGCACGGGTCAGCTCTTCTGCCTCAGGTTTCCTTTCTGTCCTTCCTGTCCTCCTGCACTCTGTCCCCATATGAGGCCCAGCCCAGAGCTTGCGACCTTTGCCACCATTGTGTGTAAGACAACCGTGGAAACCTAGACTTTCGTTACGGACACTATCCTGAAACAAACTATTTTCTGCATCAACTCCCCAGAAGCACCTCCTCTTGGGGATGTGTCACTCTGGATTTAATTTAACTGTGATGGTGTGTCATGTTAATAAAGAATCTGAGTGTGGCTGCACTCTGTTGTGGGTTTTGCTCTCTGTCGTAAACTCTGTAATTTTCCATTTTAGCAAGATCCGTACATAGCATCTATGGAGCACCACACAGACTGGGTAAATGATGTCGTGCTCTGTTGCAATGGGAAAACGCGTAAGTTCTTCTCAGGCTTCTTACATTGTAAAATTCTGTTTGATATATTTTTCATTTTTTATGTAAGTCTTTCGTGTGTGCACGTTTGGATGTGTTTGGAAGCCAGAGGTTGAAATCTGATGTCTTCTATCATGCTACACCATAGTGTTTGAGACAAAGGCTCTCACTGATCTAGAATTCACTAATTTGCTAGATTGGCCAGCTCCTGAGCTCCCAGGTCTGCTGCATTGGAGTTATAGTAGGTACAGGTGTGTGCTTCATAACCCAGTTTTTTATGTGGGTGCTAGAGATCCCTAATGCTGAAACAGGAGGCACTCAGTGGGCCCTGCCTGTAGGACTTTTATTAAAACAGGAGGCACTCAGTGGGCCTGTTTTTTATTAAAGCATAAATGCAGGAAGATGCACACTTGCTGACACCACAGTAAAATGTGACAGTGCTAGTTACCAGGTGCCTTCCTTTTAGTCATTCGACATGATCACTACAGTTAGTGTTACACAAAATCTAACTTAGATAAACAGACACACACACACACACACACACCATACTGTGCCTGCTCGAGTGTGCGTGCGTGCGTCTTTAGCATGGCCTTTTTCTTATTTCGGTAAGCTTCATTTCTTGGTTCTTCAGTCTGAGTAATTTTTCTCAGGTAAATTAAGGACTTTTTACCTGGGAGATTAGTATAGTTCATCCTGACTAATTAAAATCAATACTGTGAAGCTGGGTGTGGTGGCGCACCCCTTTAATCCCAGCACTCGGGAGGCAGAGGCAGGCGGATTTCTGAGTTCGAGGCCAACCTGGTCTACAGAATGAGTTCCAGGACAGCCAGGGCTATACAGAGAAACCCTGTCTCGAAAAACCAAAAAAAAAAAAAAAAAAAAAATCAATACTGTGTATGTACATTCACATATTTCTTTAAGGCATTGTTGAGTAAATTCTGGAAAGAACTTTTGAGCTTGCATGTGTGAAGTAGCATCCTTTTGCTGGAAGATAACCTTCAAGTTACAAGACATTCTCTTTGTCTCTTCTAGTAATATCTGCCTCTTCAGACACAACAGTAAAAGTCTGGAATGCACATAAAGGGTTCTGCATGTCCACACTCAGGACACATAAGGTAATGTCCACACTTTAGTCTTCCTGTCATGTTGGAGCTCAGCTCTTCCAGCATAGATCATAGTGTGTCTGTTCTGTTACAGGACTATGTAAAGGCCTTAGCATATGCCAAGGATAAAGAGCTGGTAGCATCAGCTGGGCTGGACAGACAGATATTCCTTTGGGATGTGAACACTCTGACAGCACTGACTGCCTCAAACAACACCGTCACAAGTAAGGCGTTTGCATCAGCTCTGAAAACCATCTAAGTTGTTAAAGAGTGGTTCATACAACACCAGTGATATGTTTATTTTGAGACAGTGCTTTATATTGTGAGAGCTTCTGCATAGCTTGAGGCCTGATAGTGACTGAGCTGGGACTACCTCTCACTGTGCTGTAAACTTAGTGCCTGCTCCACATGGAGCCTGCCTAAACCAGGAACACATGTCTGTGTTGGCTGCATGGCTAAAACGCTCTGTCTCCCACAGCATACATGCCATGTCCCTGCCCCAGACTCACATAACTGATGCTCTTAGAAGGTGATACCTGGCCAGGCAAGCTCTTTTCTGACTTCAGAGTCTTGCTGAATTGACAAGCTTTTGAGTTAATGGCCACAATAAGACATACCCAGGGAGAGAATGCTTCCAGTAACAACTGAGAAGGGCTTTCAGAGTAACCCGAAAGAATCCAGCAATTCTGGAAAAGCCAGGGTGAGTAGGATGCTTCTAGAGGAACTATAGAGACACTCAGTGTGGCTGCTTGATAAACTTGGGTCAGGAATGCACACAGCTAGACTTGAAGTTCAACACTGCATAAGGCCAGCCTGAGGGAGCCTCCAGGCTGAGGCTCTGAGGACTTCTTGTAGGAGCAGAGTCTGGCCTAGCCTAGGCCAGAGGAGGTCCTCAAGACATAGTGGCTATGAAACTCGAGTGTGTGACTCCAGATGCTGCCATGGCGTGGCAACAGAGTTAGAATGACTTTCTGTTCCAGGAAGGGCAGGTGTTTATAACTGTCTTCAGTGTTGTTTTGCCAGAAGTATGCATAGATCTAAAAAGTGTCTTTCCCTTATTCCCTTGGAGTTTTGTTTGTTTGGTTGGTTGGTTTTGTTTGTTTTGTTTTCAGAGATTAAGCAGGTACATTCTGTACATTCTGTCCGCTGTATCCTTGCTTGCTTAGTAAGACCTGCCTCTGAAATATGGAGCGGCAGAGATGTGGGCTTAGTGACAGAGATTCTGCCCCAGGTGGACTTGCTTAGAGACGTATGAGATAGTTAACCTTTGCTGAGTACGTAGAAGCAGGCATTTGTAAGCCTCTCGAGGGTGCTAACTCCCCACCTCGTGTATTTTTGTGAATCAGTTACTGAGGAAAGAGTTCTACACCGGCTTCCAAATCAAAGGGCCTGGCCGCGCTTCTGGCTAAGAGCGCTGCGTTGGAGTTTTGTTTGGGGTTTGGGTTGTTTGTTTAACCTGACTTGTATGTGAAATGTTTTCATTTTGCATTTTCTTTGAATAATATAGTGACTTTGGTGGGTTCAAGATGGGTTCAAGCCCATCTTTGGAAATATACTGCTTATGTAGGTCAATTTTAAATGGCAGTGTGCCATTTAAATTGAATTTAAATTGAATTGTGATTCAATTTAACAGATATAATATTAAGCACTTGCACATACTCAAATCCAGAAAAAAAAACCCACTAATTTTGATGATACTGTTATTTGGAATTATCTCTGTTATAGATAGATTTCATTTTCTCAAAGTATGTGTAAAGATAAGATTTTTTTTTCAAGTCAAATGTGTAAGCTTGTGATTTTTGCTGACAAGTTACTGATTTTATTAACATTGAACTCCCTTTATCCTCAATAGCTTCTTCTTTAAGTGGGAACAAAGACTCCATTTATAGCCTGGCCATGAACCAACTGGGAACAATCATTGTATCAGGGTCCACTGAGAAGGTAAGAGAGGCCTGGCCAGTATATCTGAACCAAGAAATGGAATCATTGCATCTGTTCAGATCTTAAACACATACAGCAGAGCTCAGTGAGGGAGCATACCTAGTCTCAGCACTCAGGAGGCCGAGGCAGCACGATTGCTTGAGTCTAAGAGTTTAAGACCAGCCTGGGCAACACAACCAAATTCTTGTCTCAAAACAAACCAAAAAATAAAAATAATAAAACACCAGTCATTTTGTCTAGTGAGTGATAAAAGAAATATTAATTGCATGTGCATATTGTGATGGAGGCTGTGTAATTTGGGCATTAGAAAAGTATTCTTCAGCTTAGCAGCCATGGACGACATACACTGGCTACAGCAGTGTTTCCTCTCCAGAATGTAATAGTTGGCATTTGATATGAAAGTTGGGTGCTTTCAAAAGCTGGGTGTGTCTGATGTGGCTTAACTAATACTCTGTAAAAACTGGCAGGTTCTGCGAGTGTGGGATCCAAGAACCTGTGCAAAACTCATGAAGCTGAAAGGACATACGGACAATGTGAAGGCCCTGCTGCTGCACAGGGACGGCACACAGGTGAGGGCTGTGTGCAGACTCAGCCTCCCCTCTCTAGACATGGCTGGGGACGATGATTTGAACCATAAGCTACATGTGTGGTTTACATCCTAATTTTCAGTGTTTAGGATACTAAACAGGTAAGAGCATTGTTGCTCTGCTCCACACACACAGGTCTGGAGTTCAGAACCTTCTGTAACTCCAACTCTAGGAGGGTCCAGTTCTCTCTCGGCCTCTGTACAGGCAGTCCTGGTGCTGGAGAAGGAACTGAGAGTTCTACATCTTAATCTGCAGGCACTGCATAGAAGACCCCAAAGCCCGCCCCCACAAGTGACACACTTCCTCCAGCAAGGCCACACCTCCTAATAGTGCCACTCCTTGTGGGCCATCCATTCAAATACGGGAGTCTATGGGGGCACTCCTACTCAAACTCCACAGGCAGTTGTGTTGTCTGTCGCTATGTTATATGAGGTTTAAGTCTCTAGCAGTGGTCTTAGAAGCCTAATGCTCTTCCTGTCCACTGCAGTCTGCGTCATTTCTTTATGAGTTGTAATGTGCTTCTGTGTGAGGTGATTTAACTATCAGATGCAGAGCCCTCAAAATCAACTGCATTTGCTCTAAGCCTTGATGGCAACAGGGCTCAGTTCTAAAAGCTACCTGTTGTATCTTAAGATGCAGTTACCTGCCACTCACAGGGTTTTTCTGTTCATTCAGGTCCCAAACCTGTCTTAGGGGTCTGAGATCCCAGCATCAGGCAACTTCTCCAGCAGTAACCTGGTCTGCATCTGTGCTTTCTCCCCCCCCCACCCCCCCTTGTAGCTGTGCAGTTTGCATCTGGTCCTTAACTGTTGCACAGTATTAAGCTGTGTGAACTTCCATAACACTATCTTGGCCAGACCTTGCTCTCTGTAGACATATGTTCTAGGATGAAGGAGTGGAGCTTTCCTAAGAGTATTGCCACCTCAGAGGAGTATCTTCTACATAGAGAGCCCCTCCTTGGGCCTGTCCCATGTCCCGGCCCTCCCACACCCAGGTTGGGCCAGTTCTTCCCTTGTGAGCTAGTTAAAAGAGGGGATTAGTGCTCCCAACAGTCTCTGAGGAAGCCTTCTAGTCTGCTCATTTCATTAAACCTCCCTACAGTTAGACAGGCTCACTGGCCCAGAGCAGTGACATCAGACCATGGGAGTTGCCCAGGAGCCTGCTGGGCCTGTTGGTGACCCTGCTGTACTTTTGCCTGCTTAGGTCTGGATGGAGCCCAAGAGTTTATGGTTTTTCTAAGTTCTTAGGGAAGATGCTAGTTCTGAGATCACGACCACCTTATCTTCAGCTGCTTTCAGACCGCCTGCCTCAGTCATGGATCTTCCAAACATAGCTCACCATTAGTGTTTACAGAACCAGCAGGCAGCTGGAGAGAGGACCAGAGCAGGTTGGCTCTGGTGCCCCCTGCTGGAGAGAGGACCAGAGCAGGTTGGCTCTGGTGTCTCCTGCTGGAGAGAGGACCAGAGCAGGTTGGCTCTGGTGCCCCCTGCTGGAGAGAGGACCAGAGCAGGTTGGCTCTGGTGCCCCCTGCTGGAGAGAGGACCAGAGCAGGTTGGCTCTGGTGCCCCCTGCTGGAGAGAGGACCAGAGCAGGTTGGCTCTGGTGTCTCCTGCTGGAGCACACCTGTCAGGTTGGCTCACCTCAGACTGCCCTGCTCCCAGAAGCACCCTCACCTTATTTCCTTTGTTCACAGTGCCTCTCTGGGAGTTCTGACGGGACCATTCGCCTGTGGTCCCTTGGCCAGCAGAGATGTATAGCAACATACCGAGTCCATGATGAAGGTGTTTGGGCCCTACAGGTCAACGATGCCTTTACGCATGTATATTCTGGAGGACGAGACAGGAAAATCTACTGCACAGACCTAAGGAACCCTGACATTCGGGTGCTGATTTGTGAAGAAAAAGCACCAGTTCTCAAGGTGTGTTGAGTTTTTGAGTTTCCCAACTGAGGCTGTGAGCTTTGGGTATGTGCAGCAGAATCTGCACTAAATATGAACCAGATATGGGGTCAAGAAGACCCTCTATCCTCAACAGGGCAGGGAGCTTCTTGGTGTACACAAGTTGTGATCTCTGGGGCATGGATGACTCTCCTGCTGGTAAATCCTACTGATGCTGTCAGGTGTGCTGGAGAGTTTGCCCTGCTCAGGGAAGAACACGAGCAGTTACGGTGTCTGTGAACAGACAGGTAAAAAGGTGTCGGTGTTGAGGCCTCAGCCTCAGCACTGAGGAGTGGGAGGTCTCCTGAAGGAGGAGAGCCAGTTGCTTCAGAGTGCAAATATACTGCCTCCCAGCAACCCTGGTGGAGTCAGGACAGATGGAAAGCATCTTCCAGGGATGCAGAGGAAGCACCATGTAAGAGACTGACTGTGTGAGCACTGCAGGTGCTGGCGGCTCTTGGCTGTGGATGGCCATATAAAGCAGGCAGCCAGGGTACCTGTATGTTGAAGATAATCACTGAGAATTCCTGGTAGCCAAGAGTCTTGAGCTGCCGTCTCCTGATGTTAGGAGAAGGGTAGTTCCATTGGAGCATAAATATGTCTTACACTCAATGTACAGCATTCTGAAAGGACCAGAGGGCACGTGGTGATGTGATCCTGGGAGCCTATCCCCAGGGGAGGGCTAACTTCATATTCACTGTATTAGGATTTTTTTTTTCTATAAACATTCTCAAAAAAAGGAAGAAATTTATTTCCTCGTTAAGGAAGAATATAAGCTAAGCATCGTGGCCACCAAAGACTAACTTCAAAGGCACAGCAAGAACCTATCTCAGAAAAGTACACAGACACACAGAATAAAAATTAGAATAGCAGAAGCAGAATGTTGCTTTTGTTTCAGAAAGTCCTTGTCCTTTTGGCTGTGCCTGCTTAGGTCTCAACAGTTAACCTCATTTAAAACTGTGAGCCAGCTGCACACGTGCACATGCACAGGAGCAGCTGCACATACGCAGGAGTAGCTTTCTGGTGGGAGGGTGCTACCTGCCATGCAGCCTCTCCAATTCTGCAACACACAGCTCCTTTGGTGACTGCTTTCCCTGGGGGCTACAGCTTACTGCTGCAAGCCTGGTGCGTGTGGTGCACAGGTGTTGATGTATCACATGCTCATAGCTCATCTCTGGGCTAACAGCTCAGAATTATCAGAAGACTTTTGTTTCATTTTTAGATGGAACTTGACAGATCAGCAGATCCCCCTCCTGCAATCTGGGTTGCAACAACAAAGTCCACAGTAAATAAGTGGGTAAGTGCATGACCGTGCTTGTGACAAGTCTGTACACGTGGTTGGCTTGCTATCTCAGATATGCCAGGTACCAGCAGCAGAGGCTCATTGTGACACCATCCACATTCCCATGGGAATGCAGGTGTGATCCCAAGAGTGGGAGTAACCCTGGCATTGGTGGGCAGAATGAAGCTGCTTTTTCTTTGTTACCAGCTAGGATATGTGCTTGATGTACTTAGAACAGTGCTGCCTGACTAAACCAGTCAGTGTCCGACAGCTTCTGACCTTAGAATACTGCACCTGAGAATAGGCAGTCCAGCCATGTGTGTGGTGCACAGCTGGACTCCTGCCTTGGAGACTGCATGTTCAAGGTCAGCCTGAGCTACATAGCAAGACACTGTTTCTGTTAAACACCCAAAAAGAATGAAGCAGACAGTCCACATACCCATTTCTCTGAAGGTAATAGACCAGGAGGCTGGCTTCTGACTTCCTGCCTTTCTCCGAGGTGTGGAAATCAGGGTCAGTAGATGTAGATTGGGCAGTTAGGTCCTCAGAGCACCAGCTCCTTACTTAAGGAGCTTCTACATACTCTGGGAGCTAGGGGGAGGGAGGGTTTGTGTGCAGGTCAGCTTCAGAACTTCTGTGAGTGCCCTTGTGTCTGTCAGTTAGAATCTTAACTGGAATAGTGCCTTGCTTTGGGGCTGTCTTAGTTACTGTTCTGTTGCTGTGATAAAACATGAATGCACTTTACAACAGAAAGCATTGAATTGGGTACTAATCAGATTAGTCCATGATCATCATGGTGGGGAATGTGGTGGCAGACAAGTATGGCGCTGGGGCAGTAGCTCAGAGCTCACAGCTAGTCCAGAAGTTGCAGGCGGACAGAGTGTGTGCCTGGTATAAGCTTTTAAAGCCACAATGCACCCCTCAGTGACACTTTTGTTCCTACAAAATTACACCTCTTAATCCTTCAAGCATTCAAATATATGAGCCTATGGGAGCCATTCTTATTCAAAGTACCACAGGGGCTGTGGGTTTGCTGTTTGTTTGGAGATAGTTGTTTGTTTTGGGGGCACTGGGTTTTGTTTTAAGATTTTCTTTTTTAGAAAGCTCAACATTCTCTCCTTAATATTTGTTGGGGTTTTCTTGCTGGTTGACCCTGTGGCTCCCTGCTATGACTGGGTGTGTCTCATGTACCTGTGATAACTCAACGTTTACTAGTCCTACAGCTATGACATTCTCAACACTTGACACGCCTGGAGAACATAAAATGCTGAAATTATTCATTTTTTTCCTTTAGACACTGAAGGGAATTCATAATTTCCGAGCCTCTGGTGATTATGACAACGATTGTACAAACCCCATATCGCCCCTCTGCACACAGCCCGACCAAGTTATTAAAGGTAAGAAGGCCACAGGCAAGCAGACTTTAATGAGGTTACAGTTAATAAGCATGATGACGGTCAAAGCGGCTGCCTTTATTTAAATGCAGTGCTGCTACAGACAAAAGCCCAGTAATGTGGTCTTGCTTTTAGCACAGAAAAGTGATGGTAAGAGATGAGTGGGGTTTTTAAGAACATGTTTGATGTATTCTTTGACTGCTTCTGCCATGTGTATCATGCGTCATCATCATACTCATTTCCAGGTCATTTCTTCTGGTTCCTTCACATCTCCTCAGCATGTCTCCTCCTACCTTCATGAGTTATTTTTAAATAACCAACTGGGTCCCATCAGTGCTGCCCATATGCACAGGAGTGTGGGGCCCACAGGCCACCTACCAGCATCCACAAGAAATGCGTTTTTGATTGATTTTTTTTTTAAAGATTTATTTTATTTATTATATGTAAGTACACTGTAGCTGTCTTCAGACACTCCAGAAGAGGGCGCCAGATCTCGTTACGGATGGTTGTGAGCCACCATGTGGATGCTGGGATTTGAACTTATCACCTTCGGAAGAGCAGTCGGGTGCTCTTACCCGCTGAGCCATCTCACCAGCCCCTTGATGATTTTTTTTTTTTTTAAATTTATGGCTATTGGTGGTACAGATGAGTGCTTGCATGGGGTGCTTCAGTACGTGCATGTACACCAATGAGGTCCGTTCTCCTAGACCCGAGGGTTGCTTTGTATGTTAGGATCAGTGTGAGTGAGAACCACAGTGGTCTCTGTATCCGCCTTGTGTCTGATGCACTGTCTTCACCTCTGTTTGCTGCAAACAGGACAGGACACCTTTTGCATTCAGTATACAAAAGGGCTGCCTTTATACATGTATATTGTGGCACTAGTCTCTTGTTCATATTCTACCCGACAACACAGTAGCCAAGATAAAATATCTTTAATCTTGTCTTTGGGCACAAGCCAGATGTCAGCTTTAAAAGGGGGTGGAGTTGCGTTTAATGTTTGCACTTAGGACTAGAATCCTGCCTGGCACGTTCATCTGGAGCTCTTAGTGACCTCCGGGGTAAAACACAGTTGAGGAGGTGCAGAGGGAGGGAAGGTGAGATGGATGCTGAAGTAGAGGCCAGGCTGGTAGGCTGGCTCAGTGTCTGCTGCTCAGGCCTTACAGCTCAGCTTCTCTCCCCAAAACCCATGTAAAGAGAGAAGGGGAGAACCAACTCCAGAGTTGTCACCTCGGAGGTGACAGTGAGGAGGAGCACTAGTCTTTCTGTCTTTTGCCAGTTGTTTTTTCCTCCTTTAGGGGGCGCTAGTATCATCCAGTGCCACATCCTAAATGACAAGCGACACATATTAACCAAAGATACGAATAACAATGTGGCGTACTGGGACGTGCTAAAGGTGAGTGCCTGTTGTGACCTCTATTTCCCTTAGTTTTCCTCCTCTGTACATGATAATATTTACAGTAATACTTTATTTGGAGGTGGATATTTTTGGATATTGGTATGTATGGTAGTAGCTAACCTTTTTAAGCATGTAAACCATTTCCCTGGCCACTGTATTACAAATCATATCTAACACTGCTTTATTTTGGAAGATTCTCATCATTATGCTATGGGCATTTAGGCTGGGTCATTCCCTGAGTATAAGGAGAGCCATTCTGTCCTGTCCTTTCTTTTACAAAAGGGTCCCATGGTAACTGGGAGGATCCAGAAAAGCCCTAATCATTCATCAGCAAGACTGCTTGATTCTTCCCAGACTGCCCTCCCCTCCCCATCACTGAGTATCTCTGCAGTACCCAGGAGTCTTGCCACACTGTGTCTCTAGTTAAACTAGCAGCCTGGTGCTGCTGCCTGTGCTCCTGTTCCCTGTGAAGCTCCAGGGTATGTGTGTCATGGTTGTCATCTCTGCAAACAACAGCTTCCCATGTCTGGATATGAACCTTGAAAGTCCTGAGGTCACATGATCTGGTATAATAAGCCTAACAGGGTAAAGAAGTGTCAAGTAGGTCTGGGGACATGGAGGAGAGAGCAGAACTGTGTTCTAGTCTGTAGCCACATGACCTGCCGGGCTTACCGGAACCTGTGGTAACCCAGAAATGAGGGGAACCCATTCTCTGGTGATGTCAAGGGCATATTTCAGAACCATGCAACACAGGGCTCAGCACATAGGAATCTGCTACAGTGAGATGGGTGGGAAACAGAAGAAAGACAACGGAGAAGTGTGAAGGAAGAGTCCTGCGCTTCTGTTGTGGACTGAAGTGGTAGAGGCAGACGACGACGACAGCCCAGCTATCGGGAAAATGGTGCATGTGAGTTTATCTTGGTAGGCAGACACCTGTGCAGGCTATAAACACACAGCAGCCTTCAGCATGGGCATTACAGATGATGTCATGAGGATTGTCAGGATTTCCAAGAAATAGGACTAGGAAGAGGATAAACTGGGCCATCATTCTTGTCAAGGATTTTAGGTGGAGGCCAGTAGTGTGTGATAAAGATGGGTAAGAAAACCAAAAGCCAGTGACAGCTCAGGGACAAGTGAGGGTTTCAGAAAGGAGCTGAGTTAATGAGAGCCATGAGAGTGGACTCTGGGATGAGCCCTTCAGGCAGGAGCCATTGGGTTCAGTGTTAATGGCAATGGAGAAAGAAACTGTCTTGAAGTCACTGGATTACAGGAGTTGGGTAGAGAGGGGTAGCTGGGAAAGAGATAGGAGCAAGATCCAAGGAGAGGCTGTTTTTACTCTGTGTGTGTGTGGGGGGGTGTGTTCTCAAGTGTGTTTAGGGTAGAAGAATTTGAAACTGTTTGACTACTCATAAGAGGAATCCATTGGAGTGGGGACTGTCAGTGATAGTAAGTTTGCCAGGGAAGACCTGAACATAACCAGAGAGCACCTTTCTCCAAACCCCTCTGGGAGGAGGACAAAAGGAGTTTCTGTCCAGGCTGGCTTCTGTATTCACATGCGCACACTGCCAGATAGTAGCAATGGTCCAGTTGTGGCTGGAGACAGTGATTTTATGGTGACAGATACGATGGAGATCTGAGGGGCAACGTGCCATCTGTGACTGCATTTGAATGAAGCAGGGCTTGGGTTTCCAGAGAGTTAGGGGAGAATGGTCTGGGGGTGCCATCTAGGACCAAGAATATGTGTGCGGTGCAGTAAATGTCATAGGCTTTGGGAAATGGGCATCTCCTGTGGTTTGGGTATGTTACAGTAGTGTATGCTTTCCTTGGGACATTATAGAGCTATAGGATGCAGGAGAGGTCATGTTTACCTGTGAGGAGGTTACTGGGGAGCTAAAAGCCGTGCTAGTGTTGCACTGAGCAATCAGGAGAAACTCTGTGTTGGTGTTCAGCACTAAAGAGCTATAACTGGAAACTACCCTAGCACCAAAGATGCTTAAGATGTTTAAGGTTTTGGGGAAGTACTACATTTTTAGAATGAGAGGTGTTCAGAAGTCTTTTTTTTTTTTTTTAAGATTGTTTAAATTGTGTATGTATGCCTGTTTTGCCTTCATGCATGTGTGTGCCTGGTACCTACAGAGGTCAGAAGAGGTAATTGGATTCCCTGGAACTGAAATTATGGATAGTTCTGAGCCACCATATAGGTGCTGGGAATTAAACTTGGGTCTTCTGCAAGAATAAGTGTTCTTAACCACTGAGGCATCCCTCCAGCCATAGAAGTATTAAGGTGGTCAGGAGAGGAAAGCTCTCAGTTATTCCCTGAACCAGCTGTTGTCTAAAAGAAACTTAGTGCTTGATAAGCAAGCACTTCTAACATGTTTCTTGGTTACTTTTCTCCCTTTTGTTTTGAAATTTACTTGATGGTGCTTCTAGGTGAGTGTTGGGAACTTAGTATTAGAAAAATTAAATTACAGCCACATCCCCTAGAAAAGATTGTTTTTAGTTTTTAAAAGATGAAGGGTCTTGTTTTGTTTCATTTTTATGTGTATGAGCATTTGCCTGCACATATGTCTGTGCACCATGCATGTGCCTGGTGCCAGGGAGATAAGAAGAGGGCACCAGATTCCTCCACCTGGAGTAAGTGGATGGTTATAAGGCTGGTGGCCACTGCAGCTGAACCCATTTCCTCTGCAGGAGCAACAAGTGCTCTTAACCACTGAGCCATCACTAATTTAATAGTTTGCTAGCAGGTAGTTATGCAAAAGCCTTAGAATAAAAGAAGTTGGCTATGTTATTTTTGAAGTATATTTTAGAATTATTTAAGCAAATGTTAAATTTGGAAGAATGAAGTTTCAGCCAGTCGGTTCCTTACTTCATCCTGACCATTGTGCTTTCTTATGCAGGCATGCAAAGTGGAAGATTTGGGCAAAGTGGACTTTGAAGATGAAATTAAGAAAAGATTTAAAATGGTGTATGTTCCAAATTGGTTCTCAGTAGACCTAAAAACAGGGGTGAGTTAGGCAAAATCAGTATTTATGTGATTTGGATAATTGAAGATCCCCTCCATGTCCTAATTATTCTTAAGGAATTTGCTGTTTTTAAATGTGATGTGTGCAGTTGCTTCCCCACCTTACTATGCTGTCATTTAAGCCTGGCACTTGAATAAAGCAAGCTGTAGCTGAATCCCAGGAGGCACAGCTTAGCCTTAGTCTGGTGTACAGATGCTGCAAGGTTAGGTGCTGGAGAAGAGGAGGGAGAGCGAGCTGCTGACACTGTGCCTCCAACAGATGCTGACCATTACTCTGGATGAGAGTGACTGCTTCGCTGCCTGGGTTTCTGCAAAAGATGCTGGCTTCAGCAGTCCTGATGGTTCAGACCCAAAACGTGAGTTAAGTGTCTTCAATTAAAGAAAGTGGCTGGTCATCTTTGGAAGCGCTCCCCACATCATGACTCTTAATGTCCTTTGTTTGTTTTGCTTCAAGACAGGTTTCTCTGTGTAGCCCTGGCTATCCAGGAACTCACTCTGTAGACCAGGCTGGCCTTGAACTCCGAAATCTCCCTGCTTCTGCCTTTAAGTGCTGGGCTGAGTGCTGGGTTTAAAGATGAACATCACCACTGCCCAAGCACATCCTGACACTATCTCACTAAGCACTCTTCTAAGAATTTGGTGTGTAACAATCCAACATGTGTACAGATACAAGGTTGCTGACTTTAGGGGAACTGTTATCTTGTTTTAAACCAGACAGAGTGGCTCTCACCTGTAATCCCAGCCCTTAGGAGGTTTAGGTTGGGTAACTGCCATGAGTTTAGGACAGCCTTAGCCACAATGTAAAACCCCTGTCTGCACAAGAAAGACAAAGAAGCCTGACTGCTGAACAGCAGGATAGTGTTTTCTCAGCACTTCTCTGAGATCAAGCACCAAGACCTGCCTGTCTCTGGTCTTGGGTTGGGTGCCTAAGGATGTGTCTTAGTTAGGGTTTCATTGCTGTGAAGAGACCATGTCAGCTTTTACAAAGGAAAATATTTCATTGTAGCTGGCTTACAGTATCAGAGGTTTAGTCCATTATCATGTCAGGAAGCTTAGCAGTGTACAGGCAGACATGGTGCTGGAGGAATGGAGGGTTCTATATCTCAATCCACAGGCAGCAAAGAGAGACGTGTGTGTCACACTGGGTGTACCTTGTACATAGGAAGTGTCAAAGCCTACTTCCACAGTGACATAAATCTTCTAACAAGGCCACACCTCCTACTAGTTCCACTCCCTATTGGCCAGGCATTCAAATACATGGGGGGGGGGGGAGCATCCTAGTCAACCCCCCACAGCATGTGTACCCCAGCATGGTAGCACATGCCTCTCATCCCTGAACTTGAGAGTAGGAAGAAAGAAGATGAGTCAAAGGCCAGGGCTGAACTCACAAAGAAAAGACAATGTCTAACAGTTTGAACAGTTCTGATTCAGAAACCATCAAACCTGTGTGTATAGCTTCTTTAAGGCCCCATCCTGAGAAGCACCTCTACCTTCAAGTGTCCATAACTGCCCTGTTCATAGCCACCCCTGCCCAATAGGATAGTGAACACTGACAACTTCCTGTCTTAGGTTGGAGGTAACAAATTCTCCCATTTCTCCTCTTAACCCACAGTGAACTTAGGAGGACTTCTACTACAGGCACTGCTGGAGTACTGGCCCAGGACACATGTGACTCCCATGGACGAAGAAGAGAACGAAGTGAACCATGGTTAGTGTGTGTGTGTTCAGAAAAGTGGCAGTTGCATGGGCCAAGGGGTACTAACATAGTGTGCTGAAGTCTGACATAACCTGTGGTATGCCCAGTTGTCTCTCTTCTGCGTCTGAGTGAGAGAATCCAGTGCATTGAGACAGCTTGCAGGAGATGTAACATGGCCCTCACAGATAAAAGAAACCCCATATCTGTTTGATATTCAAAGCAAACAGAAGCAGCTACCTCTGCACTGGGACGTTTAAGACATATGTTTATAGGAGCGGTTTCCCTTCCTTTTCTCCTCCTTTTGAGAAAAGCCTTTTATAGTCCAGGCTCTGTCCCGGTTGTCACACACACCCACTAGACGGTGCCATTGTGCTCAGGTGCAGGGAGCTGGGGCCTGGCTGTGCGCAGGACTCAGGCACCAGGTCAGCTACAGTCACTCTTAGAGTGAAGCCCTCCAAAGGGGGCTAGGCTTCACAGTGGGCAGCCTACTGAACCTCTGATTAGATTCTCTGCCCTTATATATAAAACACATTTTTTTTTTTGAGAATTTAGTTCTTACTTGTTTTACACCTTTATTACATTTTTTAATATTTAAAAAAAAATTATGTATATGCCAGTTATGTGGGGGATACATGTGAAGGCCAGACAAGATATCAGAGCTCCTGGACTTAGAAAGCTGGGAACTGAACTCAGGTCCCCTGAAGAGCCCTCAGTCCTCTTAACCTGGAGAGCCTTTGCTCCAGCTGCCTCCACCTAACTTTCTAACACTGATGGAGGAACAAGGTTTAATTTAAATATTTCTTTAGATTTGTTTATTTTTATTTGATGTATATCAGTTTTCCGCTCCAGCCCCAGGACTTTTTGTTTTTCAAATGTTGGAGTGTTTACCGCCTGTGTGATCAGTGTTCAGAAGCTGTGGTCTCAGCACTAACAGCCTGCCTATCTTTCCTAGTGAGTGGGGAGCAGGAGAGCAGAGTCCAGAAGGGAAATGGTTATTTCCAAGTGCCCCCACACACCCCTGTGATCTTTGGAGAAGCTGGAGGTCGCACACTATTCAGGTATGGATGAGAAAGACGAGAGGCCCTGCCCGAGAAAGACATTGCTTAATAAACCCCCTTGCTAGGAAATGCTGCCCAAACACACACGAGCAGTTGTCATAAGAGTATCAGCTCCTGGAGATATTTAATGCTGGTTCAGTAAATGTTAATAGCGAAGGGCCAAGGTGAGATTCTCACACACACACACACACACACACACACACACACACACATACACACACACACACACACACCCTGCCCTGTCCAATCCAGGCCCTGTCTCTGGTGGGACTTTCTCTCATTTTGCCAATGTGGGTAATCTAACTGCCAGAGGCAGGAATCAAATAACATCATCATAGTCCCTGCCCATGGGAGACTGGGCCAGGCAAGAGGGTGAGGCTGATCCTGCAAACTGCTATGATCTATACTGGTTCAACCTGGGGTGCAGGAAAATACTCTCTGGGTCCTCCAGGAAAGGGAAGGCTTCCAGCAAGCCCATGGTAGAGCAGGCAAAGTGTTACAGTATCACAGGTTTGTCAGAGTGGGGTGATGCTTGCCTTCCCCTTGAATATAGAATTTCTTCTTTGTGATAGTTCCTGAGCATAGTGACCAAACTACAGCCCTCACTGGCTAGGCCCTGGGCTGAATGCTTCCTGGGGTGACCCAGGACTCAGAAGCAGCTCTCCCATCACCTCTGCTGTCCTCAGGGAGTGCTGTGAGGGCTCCGCCTCTCATGTCCCCTGCTTGTCATGACACTGACTACCTGATGGGTTGTGTCTAGGCTGCTCTGCCGGGACTCCGGAGGCGAGACTGAGGCGATGCTTCTCAATGAGACAGTGCCACAATGGGTGATTGACATCACTGTGGATGTAAGTGTCCTTCACTCCCATTTTGTCCTTTGCTTTTCCTAGACAATAACATTAAGTCTTACACTGTAACAAAAGTCACCTGCCAAGCGGAATCCCCTCTGCGTTCCTGAAGTTCTAAAGGTGCAAATGCAGCTGATAGTTATTTACATACCAACTTTTATTTTTGTCTGGTTTCAGTCAGAACAATAATATATACTTATTCTGTAATGAAATCGGTGATTTAAAGTGCCCACCTCTTCCCATCCATCCTCCCAGCCTTCCTCTCAGAGGGAGCACCTGTTAGGAGGTTGGTGCAGCCTCTGCTCCACTCCTCACCTACATGAACACATGTTATTTGTGTGCATACATAACTGTGTAGTTCATTAATTTTGCACAAAATCTCTTACAGTGTTCTGCAACTTTTTTTTTCCTTAAAAATAGTCTTGGACATCTCTTGATGCCTGTGCTGATGGACTGTTCCCTTTTAAGGATTGTACCCTATTGTGTTGTGTAAATGTATCATTCTGTATTTGATTGTCCCCTTATTAATGGGCTCAGGTCATTTCCAGTGTTTTGTATTGCAAACAGTGCTGCAGTGAACATCCTTGAACGTGTATGTTTATGAACTTTTTAGGATAAATTCCTACAATTGGAATTGCTGGATCAAAGGGTGTGCACATTTTAAGTGTAGATAGATAATGCTGAATTGCCTTTTCACAGAGGCAGTTTACCCTGAACCAACAGTGTATGGTACCCATTGCCACAGCCGCAGCAACACTGCTCCGAGCATCCGCAAACACTGTCTGATGATTTCAGTGTGGATGTTTGTTTATTCATGGTGAGGTTAGGAGTCTTCATACTGACCGTGAATCTCTGCTGTGACCTGCCTGTTTGTGTCCTTTGCTGCTTCTCTAACTGGGTCATCGTCTTACTGACTTGCAGGTGATCTTCCAGCGCCAATTAACCTGACTCCTCTGTGCCTTCATTAAACTTTTACTTTGTTCAAGGTTCTTTCCCAGGTGAAAACTTAATTTTTATATAATCAAATTGAGTTTTTATGGCTCTGAGTTCCATGTTTTGTTACATATCACCCAGTTCAGAATATCCTTTATATAAACTCTGACTTTATTGTTTTCTTATTTGCCTCTCTGTTTGCTGTGAGGTGACATTCTAACTTTTTCCAGAGAACTAAGCCATGTGCCAGTGCAGTCTATAGGAGTCTGTCTGGTCTACTAATTTGAAATGCTATGCTGTCTGTAGAGTGTACTGAATTCCTGCAGACTCAGTCTGTTTCTAGACTTTCTTGTTCTCTTGACTACTTGTATATTCCTGAAGCCATATGAAAAGGGATTTAATCTCTTGAAACTTTAAAAAAAAAATTCTTTTCTATCCCAGATACACACCCCAAGAACTTAGAACCAGTGTGACAGCTATTGGGTATTCCGTGGCCTTCCCTGTCCAGGCCACCATAAACCACTGTTTCTTTTGAGTATAGAACTCACCTGGGTGCTTTAGTGACCCTATGGCATGGACTATGCTCCAGAAACTGGCTGTATCACTTCAGCTGTCACAGCAGACCTCCCTCTGTCTGAGTAAGAGACAGGTGGTAGGAGGGCCCGATGGCCTCTCCACTGGACGATGGGCCACCAGTGCCCAAGTGTCTGCTCAAAGGTGAATGTTCTGGGGTGTTCTCAAAACACTTCAGTCATCAGCCCTGATATTTTGATTTATGGAACTTTAAAAATGTAGGTTTGTTTACCTGTGCTGCCTTGAATGATAACTTAAGAAGAGCTGTACCACTATTGTTGACTACTACATATAATTTGTCTTCATCTATTTTTATTGTAAACTAAATATACTTGCTGAGAAATTTTCTCTTAAGGCATACTTCTATTGATAACTTACTATAAATTTCACTAAAAGTCATTTTTATTGTAAAAATGGTTATTTGTAAATTGTTTTCCTGTTGATAGCATTTTAGTTTTATCAGCTAACAGAAACTATTATACCTCTTAAACTTTTAATATTTCAGAAAAATATGCCCAAATTCAACAAAATTCCTTTCTACCTCCAACCTCATGCATCTTCAGGAGCAAAAACTTTAAAAAAGTAAGTAACTGCTTCCGTGCGCTGCTCACTGCGGTGTCTCTGCCCTTCAGCTCCTTTAGCATATGGAGGCAGGTGCTAGGTTAAGGCTGATTGCTTTGGATTTTGTCTCCTCTCAAAATTAAGTTTAACCCATAGGTGCTGACACTGCCTTTTAAATCTTAGCACTTGGAGGCAGAGGCAGAGGCCAGCCTGGGCAGTAGAGTGGTGAGTTCCAGGCCAGCCAAGACTCCATAGCAAGACCAAGTAGCCATGTGTGATGGCACACACCTGTAAACCCAGTTCTTAGGAGGTAAACAGAGGGGGGTCCATAGTCTCCAAACCAAACAGTTCCATTGAGGATAAAACCTGTGTGTAGTGGCTGCTTTCACAGACACTGAGGAAAGGATGAAAGTGAGAGCTAACCAGCTCTGAACAGGAAAGGATGAAAGTGAGAGCTAACCAGCTCTGAACAGGAAAGGATGAAAGTGAGAGCTAACCAGCTCTGAACATAGCCTTCTAGGAGGACAAGGAATCTCACCTGAACACACATGGATGGGTGGAGTACCCAAAGGCAGACTTCCCAAACAGGAACTTGCTCAAGGTACCAGAAATGGTATAGGAATGCGTATGGGAATACATAGGATGGCGTGAAAAGATACAGCTGAGTCGGAGGCTTCATGACTCGGAGTTTCAATGCCGGGCCACAGAGTGTGCAGTTCCACTAGAAAGTCCTGATAGGTAGACATGGCTCCTAGAGAAGCTTACAGCAGAGAACCATAATCCATATGTATTGCTGGCAAGTGAAATCAACAAGGCTGTTAAAACAGTCAGAGGGATTCCCAAGCTCACACAGAGGACAAGTTCCTGGTGGCCCAGCAAATGAGGAGTGACCTCTGTGATACTGAAACAGTGTCCCATCCACACCTCTGCCTGCCCCACCACCTCCTCCACATGCACACCCTGGATCACTATAGACACCAAGCTGTAGACACCACTTCAAGTGGATTTAATTACTCCACTTGAAGATTCTTGAACAGTTTGACCTGTAGCTGTGAGATAGGATGGTAGTTTTCTGACATCAGAGATAAGGGCTTGAAAGTGAGGACTTCAGTTGTGTAATGCTGGGTTTGTGGTCTGAGCAAGCTGTGCCTTAATGTCTAGCCTGGGGTATTCATTGTCTCCTAGTTGAAAGCACAGCAGTAGGAGATACCACTGAGCCCTTGGTACTTAACTGGTGGGTCTGCCCAGTCTTCAGCCGAGGACTTGGAGGCATACAATACAAGTGGCTGTTGTGTGTGCATGAGCCCTCGAAGGCACCACAGGATCTCTCCTGACAACTTTCAAGTGATTTGGGGCAATGACTGAAAACATGTATTGATTTCAGATGTCTGTGCGATATTTATCTTGAGATATTGACACAAATGAAAAATAATAAGAGATTTTTCATGATGTCAAAACACGTCTTTTTTAGAGACAGGCTCTCTGCCAGTGACATGCTGCAGGTCCGGAAGGTGATGGAACATGTCTACGAGAAGATTATCAACCTAGATAACGAGTCCCAAACCACCAGCTCTTCTAATAATGAAAAACCAGAGCAGGAGAAGGAGGAGGATATCGCTGTGTTGGCAGAGGAGAAGATTGAACTTCTGTGCCAGGACCAGGTGAGTGGACCCCTGCAGAGGTGCCCATAAAGTCACATAGCACGTGCTTGGCAGCCTCTGAGGTGTCTGGAGAGCTCTGTGTCTCTTGGAAAGGGTCTTCAGCACACCCACACCTGAAGGTCCTCTGCACCTGAGGGAGGCACTCGGGAAGAGGACAGATTTCCAGATGCTCACAGTAGGGCAGTGCTGGCTAAACGAGGCAGGGTCATCTTGACTTGCAGGGTGTTATCTGTCACAGTAAAGAACTTGGAGTAGAGGTGGGTGGAGAAGAGATGAATTACAACCAAGACAAGCACCCTGTCATCAGGCAGGGCTGAGCTGGAGAGCCGCAGAGGTACACATTTCAGATTCCATGTGTGACAGCAAAAATCAGGCTCTTAGACACTGTGGGGAGCAAGCTGGGCCACCTAGCAGAGTCCCTGTTTAAGGACATCGTTAGCTGTTAGTGATGTTGACATTCTGAATGCACTTTGGCTATTCAGGTTTTGGACCCAAATATGGACCTTCGGACAGTAAAGCACTTCATATGGAAGAGTGGTGGGGACCTCACCCTCCATTACCGTCAGAAGTCCACGTGAGGGTGGGCCCATGCTCCTGGGTTCTTCACCAACCACCTTTCTCTGTGGCCCCAAGAGTAGTCCTAGGAAGCCCACCACGTCCTACGGGAGCAAGACCTCCAACCGGCCTATTTGGTGACGTGACTAATGGAGATGTAATATAGAAACCAGGCTCCATGCATAGATTAAGGTGTCCCCAGGGACTCAAGAGTGCAAGGACAAGCCCCTGGCACTGTCCGGGATGTACAGAGAATCTACAACAGGCCAGTGCAGACTTCGCTGACTCCTTTTCAAGGACCCACCTTTGTCTCTTAGCACTTGTTAGAGAACATCAGCGGGGCCACATAAGTCGCCATGTTTCAGTTTCAAACCCACAAGCTCTGCAGCTTTTCCAAGTACATTCCACTCATGCAGTACCTATGAAGGCTTTTTCCAAATATATCATTATTAAAAAAAAATCGTTTTCACCATGTAAGAGTTATTTTTAATGGAAATCACTGTTGCACAATTCAAGAGCCAGCCCATTTCCTAAGAAATGACCATGTTGGGCTACTTTTGAAATACCGCGACTCAGCTGTGCTCTTGTAGAAAGACCTGCAACTCCAGGGCTGGAGCCTGCACAGCACATGGACCTGCAGGCTGCAACCCACAGCCTGTGCTGCGCAGTGCTGCCCCATAGCGCCCTGGCTGTCCGATAGCCCAAGCTGCTGTGGCCACTCTCTTTCTGCCAGCACCGTCTTCCTCATGGGCAAAGCCAGCGAGAATCACAGCTTCCTGCTCTGGTGAGCAACATGACAACTGTCAGAACTTACGATTATGCTGACGTTTCAGTTTCATTCAGATGCTACCTAAAGTTTATGTTATAGAGTAAAAAGATCTCACAGTGAGTTGGTTTGATATTTATATTGTGGTTCATGTTTGTTTTTCCAGTTTTATACACGGGCTTTTGTTACACCTTCGTCCGGGTCTTTCCGCTGTCTTTCTAACAGTCAAAAGCTTTCATAGACTCACTTGGATCTTGTACAGAATATTAACTTATTGGGGATAAACACTTCAACTTTTGGCAAAAACTACTTTGGATTCTTCCCAAGGTCATTTACATTCAGACAGACAAATGGTCCAGCCCGTGAAGCTGCAGGAGATGAACCTTTGAGCACAGCAGAAGCACACGTGCCTTGGGGGTGGGGGTGCAGCTTTCTCCGTCAGTCTGGCTGCTCCTGCCTTGTGTGTGGTCTGTGCCCACAGGAACAGGGGGAAAGGGGCTTGGGGAAGAAAGGTGTTTTCTCTATATCTCACAGGTCCTGCAGGGGACAGCTGAGGGGCCCAGATCTGTCCCTTACAAATCGAGGCACTAGTCCATACAACTGCAGAACAGGGTTCCCTCACCCTAACTCTGGAACACAGACAGACCATGGCTTCCATACCCTCAAGAGAGCAAGAACACTTCCCAGTGTCAAACCATTCTCCCGCCCTAGAGCAGCCAGCCTTTTTACAGAAGTCCTTTCTATCTATATGTTGGACACATCGGTGCACTTTTGGTGCGTATTTTTTAGTGATAGCTATAAAGTAAAAGCAAGGGGTGGGGTGGTCGTGTTTGCAGGAGGGGCCTCTGCACTAAGCGTAGGTTTTGCTGGTTGGTTCACTGGTGCAGTACTGATCCACAGGCAGTTGTGCCCCTATGGAGGAGTTTACCCCAGCATGGTTGTAATTTTTTCCCCTGCTAGTCAAAAATCAGTACTAAGTTTCTAGAAAATTGGACAGTCTGCAATGCCAAAGGGGCAGAGTCTGTATCTCGAGTTGTATAGAATAAAGCTTTAGTTACAAACATTTCAGTGTGCCGGACATGTTTATTCTTTCCCTTGTCACTTTCCCCATAGCAGATTACAGGGAAAGAAACCATGGGGGCGGGGGGGTTCACATGCCTCCATCTCACCCCACATAGGGTCCTGGGGAATAGAACCCTCCAGTGAAGGCAGCTGGGGGGTGGCAGGGGGCTCACAGGCCTGGCTATAAATGTATTCCTAGTGTGTGGGGTTCTGTTTGCCCATCCAGGACCTGGTCTACTGTACTATTTGGCCTGTGCTTCCTAGAACAGAGTCCTTGGCTTACCACCTAAGGACCCTGAACAGACAGTTCCATGGTCTGTGGATGGTGGAACAAAGAGGCTGGAAAGATAGACCAAAGGCAGCTTACAATGATTGGCATAGGACATGGAACTGGACAGCGGACATGCCTGGTGCCATCTGTAGCAAGGCAGCAGCGTAGCTGTCCTCTCGGAGCCTGAGCCTGAGCCTGAACCTTTCCCTTACACTGAGGACAGATGGAAGGGGCCTTCACCGACTCTCCTCCAGCTCTTCTGGGGAAGAAACCAGGGCGAGAAGGGCAGGTAGAGGGGTGTTGACCTGTCTACCACCAGAGCCAGCTGTCAGCATGTCAGGGCTGAAGGGAGCAATCACTGGATGCAGTAACTGGAGTGTATGCTCCCTTGCACCTCCCCCTGGGGCTAGTGTACAGCTAGCTGAGGTAGATCCCTCTGAAGGGCCTAGAATTTCCCATCCTAGAAATAAAGTGGCCAGATATACTACCTCTCTCGTCCAGTGTAAGGATTAGAATGAGGAAGGGCACTGGGACTTGGGGTTCTCCTCAGTATAGGTGTGGACACAGCCTCTTGTCCCTCACCCCATCTTCACATGGATATTGTGATGGGGCATCAATGCTTCATTGACACAGTCTAGATTCAGCTTCCTGCCTCTACCGAAGCTGGCTGCTGCTCCAGTGTTCTGTCCCTTCGATCCAGGACCGTGTATGTAGTGTAGCAAAGCCCAGGCCTCACAAGAGCCTGCAGCCTAGAGAGCTACATGCTAAGCCACACCAAATGTCCCCAGGGGGGGTTCTCACAGCCCAGGCTCTGGATCTGGGGCGGCCTGGGCTTGGCTGGCTCTCCCTTCAGTCTCTGCCCTGCAATCCAGGCTGGCTGTGTCTGCCGGCTCCTCAGTCTGTGCTTCCAACAGCTCTGCAGACAGCCCTTCCTCAGGCGAGGCAGCAGACGTGAGGCCATCGGGTAGAGTCAGCTGGGGCAGGTGGTCCGCCTGGGCCTGGGCGCCTGGACTGTCTGGGAAGGAGATCTCAAACTCTGACCCTGACCACGTGGCTTCACCTGAAACATAAAGTGGGGCTGAGGAGACCCACCCTCAGTGATCACCCCTGCAGCCCAGGCTTTGGCGGAGAGTCAGAAGTCAGTCATGTGAATCCCGTGACCCAGCCAACCTCTAGCCCACCTAAGGAACTGGGGCAGCCCTCCCCAAACACAGGATTTCTCAGACGGCATCACTGAAGGTCACTCACCGCCCCGCTCATGAGAACTGCTGCTGGAACCAATGTCCTCTGGTCCCGAGACTGAAACAGCTGTGGAGGTCAGCACTGTGGAAGATGACAGGCTGGGGCACACGCTCGTATTGCTGCTGTCCAGGAGGGACATGCCTGACACATCCAGGAAGCCTGGAGAGGGAAAGCAAACCCAGCTCTTTGCTCGCAAAAAACTCCAACTACTGGAGATGTGGGAGCCTGCCTTCCCTCTGCCATATTCCTGGGGTACCTAGCTCGCCCTCAGCCCCACAGATGCCCTCCCTCCAACCTCACCGAGACTCCCACCGCCTGTCCCTGAGGGACAGAAAGAACCCAGAGCTGAACATCATGGAGTAATACCATGGCTTTACCTCTATCTGCCAAGTTACCTAGAGTGGGCCTCCTCTACTCTGGACTGGACTGAGAGAGGCTAGTGGGTCCTGAGGAAACCTGGGGCACTGCTAGGCAAGTCCAGCTGTGAGCCTGTGGCCCACTTGAGCATCAATCAGGGCTCTAGGTACCGCAGTCTCTTCCAGGGCCTGCCCCATACCTGGGTCCATGACCCGCTGCACTGGAGGTGGAGGCTGAAGCGGGATCTCCATGGAATGCAGGCATCCCCCACAGTCAGCAGTGCCATGGCTGGGACTCCCTGGCCCAAGGAGCTGTCCCTCCATAAAGCTACCAGGGACCTGTGGTAGGGCCTAGAGGTACCAGGAAAGGAGAAACTGAGGGTTAGCTAGGCCAGTGCCTAGAAACATCCGGTGCACAGACGTTCACTTCAACCTAACTATAGCTCATCCTTGCATGGCAAACATTGCCCTTCCTCCCTGTGATGGGAGGCCAGATCCTCCCTACAAACACATACTGGGGAAGCTTTCTGCTGCTCTCTGAGGGGATTCCCAGGTACCCACAGATACTACCCCTGTTCTCCGAACTTCCCTTGAGTCCAGGTGCAGATGGGGACCATGCAGCCTACCGTGTCCAGCACTGGCCTGGCTGTCCCCACCTCACTGCGTGTGGCACAAGGTCACAGTTTCCCACTCACAAATGACTACGTGTGCCTCACCTCCACTCGAGGGCAGTAGAGCCAAAAGCATCTTTTACTCAAGCAGAGCCTCTCCACTTCTACATGCTAGAAAGCAGATGGGTCCCCTAAAGTGTTTCTCCAGTCCCTAGACAGCCTCTTCCCTGCCTGACAGGTGCTCCCACGTACCTCCATGTAGTCACTCTGCCGGGAGCCCAACTCTGGGCCAGAAGAGTCCTGAGGGACAGGCCAGTGTGGTGGGGCACCAAGAGGAAAGGCAGTGAGTTGTGGGGTCGTAGCCGGAGTGCCAGGTGGTGTGGCACCGGGTGGCTTCTTGTGCTGGCTGGAGGGCTGTGTTGGGATCCGATGCAGGTACCCGTAACCAATACCACACCCCAGACTGTGGAAGGCCAGATGTGTTCCATCAGGGTGGCCCACACCTCAGCTCTCCCTACCTATATAACAACCACACACACACACACACACACACACACACACACACACCGGCAACAGTGACTGAGTAAGGATGCTGGGCAAGGGTGAGTCTCGGGGCTCCGGTCTGTTTCCTCCAAGGGATGCCAGAAGCCCATGCCCACTGGGACAGCCCACCCACCTAGCCCTGTAGCCCTCTGACCCCAGGAAGTACCTGCCTTCTCCACCCCAGGCTGCATTGGGAGTCACAGTCACCTCCCGGCAGGAGTCGGACTCAGAGTTATACACCATCAGCTTCAGGGGCTTCCCCTCATGGGACTCAATGAGAGTAAAGAAGTCTTCCGACTAGGAGAAAGACAGTGTCTGTCGGAAGGGTGTTCCCAGCGCTGAGACACAAGCACAAGGCGTCTGCCCACAGCCCTTCAGGGGGCCCGGAGGCGGGCACACCGTGGGTTCTTTACCTCCTGGAGAATCTGGTCAGAGCCAACTATGTAGTCTGTGTAAGGGCAAAGGCCGGCCAAGGCGGCAGGTGAAGAGGGCTCCACGTCCTGAAGTGAGAATGATAAACTCAGACTCAATGCTAAGCAGAGAAAAGAGGCCTCCCTAGGGAGGGGGACACTTACCCTCTATTGCCCAGCAGGGCCCAAGTTACAGCCTGGTGAGCAGACGGCAGCGGCTGCTGCCCACAGCCTAGGCTGCACTGCTCCACTGGCCTCAGGCCCGTGCCAGGAAAACATTAATGAACCTCCCCAGATCCCAGCACTCTGGAGGCAGAGGCAAGCGGATCTCTCTCAGTTCAAGGCCAGC
Source organism: Mus minutoides (assembly GCA_902729485.2). NCBI lineage: Eukaryota > Metazoa > Chordata > Mammalia > Rodentia > Muridae > Mus > Mus minutoides. The sequence goes on from LR756407.1 coordinate 897,968, forward strand.
CAGACCTGCATAGAGAGTTCCAGGTTGGCTAAAGCTACATAGTGAGACCCTGTTTCAAAAAAAACTTAAAACCATCTCCCTACCAAGACAGTTTATGGCAGAGTGAAGTGTAAGCCTGAGGTCCTGGGTTTGGATCCCCAGCAGCCATAAAAAAAGCCATTACAGCAGCATTCAGCAAGGACACTGTGTGTAGAGTGATAGAGGACAGCTGGCTGCCACACTTACACATACACAAAATTGGGGGGTGGAGGGTACCAAGTTAGCTCAGCAGGTAAAGGTCCTTGCCGACAGGCCTGGCAGCCTGTGTTCACTTGCCTTCTGCCGGAGCCCAGGAGCGCCTCTGACAGGCTGGAAAGCTAAGCACAAGGCTACCTCATTTCTCCCCTGGAAGGCTGCTGGAACTTGGGTGTCCTACACATGGCCTATGGCCACAAGTGGCCCAAGACAGCTACTAATACAGTCCAACCCAAAGCCATAAACTACTGAAACCATTATGTGGGGCCTTGGGAAGTGTTCACCTGTACCGGAGTTCAAGCTCCGGAAGCCAGGTGGTGTGCACTTGTGACTGGCTAGGGACAGGGAGATGGGCAGCTCCCAGGACTCACTGCCAGGCATGGTGTCTAATTGCTAAGCTCCGGCCAAAGAGAAACTGCCTCAAAGGAAGTGAACAAGATTCCCAATGATGACACCCAAGGATATCTTGGCCTCCACAGGCACACACAGAGAATGAACACATGTCCACAGGCACACACAGAATAAACATGCACACAGGCACACACACAGAATGAGCACGTGTCCACAGACACACACAGAGAATGAACATATGCACACAGGCACACACAGAATGAACATATGCACACAGGCACACACACAGAATGAGCATGTATCCACAGGCACACACAACATGAGCATGTGTCCACAGACACACACATCCTTTTTTTTTTTTTTTTTAAGGATTAGCTATGGAGATAGCTTAATGATGAATAATGTCAATCAAACCTGAGTTCAGTCCCCAGGAACACACATTGTGGAAGAACTGTGTATCCTCTGACATATGCCAGGACACATGTGTATCCACACAAGTAAATGTAGTGTTTGAAAACAAAAGCAAAGCACTACTTGTGAGGTTTTTTACGAGGCTGTGTGGTTCTGTTGCATGAGCTTCGTAGATGGCAACATCCTGCTTACTACACCATCACACCAAGTAAACAGAGGCATGCATGCTCTTGAAACCCACAAGTCCAGAACCCCTGGAACATGTATCCCAAAACGAGTAGCCACCCTAAGCCAGAAGCTGGACAGCCCTGCCAAGGCCACACTGCTCGAGGGGTCTGGATTCAGCCTTGTCAGCCCTTTGTACATGGGCACACCTTTGCATGCAGACCGAAAAGATTCTGCAGAGGCAGCTAGAACCCAATCACCAAGCCTTCCCAGCAGGGGCACTTTCCCTCTACAGAACCAGGAGACTGAGCATTGCAGGGTTCTGGTGTACCACTGATAGACATGGTGTCAGGTGTGCATGTGTGTCTGAGACTTAATGCTAACATCTGGGGCAGCTCAGTCACTGAGATTCACTCCTGTACCCGCTATATAGCAACAGGCCAGAGAAACTACGATGCCATCTTTATCTATCCCAGCTGGCACAGCACTAAACACGGCTTCTGGTGGTTCATGCTGGCCCACCCTTCAAATAAGGAACAAAGCCACGGGGGCTGCACCGGCAACTCAGAGGTCAGGCACTGGCTACTCTGGCAGGAGACCCAAGTTCCATCCCCACACCCACAAGGCAGCTCACAACCATCTGCAACTCCAGTCCCAGGGGACCCAAGGTCCTCTTGTGGCCTCCAGGAGCACTGCACACATGTGGTGCACAGATAAACATGCAGATAAAATGCCCATATATTCAAAGTAATAAAATTTAAAAGAAAGAATGCCCAAGGTTGCCAGGTGTGCTGGCCCACACTTTTAATCCCTGCACTCAGGAGACAGAGTAACCTCTGTCTAACGTGGGTCTCTGCAGGTTTATGGTCAATCTGGCTACACATAGTGAATCCCAAGCTAGTCAGGGTCCCAAAACAATAATGAAACAAGTGCGCCCAAGGTCACACAGCTAACAAAAGCACCAATCCGCAGTCCTCCGAGGACACTGGAACAGAACTAGATCCCACACCACTGCCCTCTGATCCCTGCCCCACCCATCAGCCCTGGCCACCTTGCTCCTGTGTCCCAGGCCCCGCCCACTCCACATGCCCTGCCAGGACTCACCAGCACATGCCACACGTGCTCGCTGGCCCTGCGGAAGCTGCAGAAGCGCACGCTGGCTCCCAGCAGGCCCTGGCCGCCCCACATGTTGCTGGGTACCACCTCCACCTCTCGCACCTTCATGGTCTTCATGTTGAATACCTCCAGCTTCACCGGCTTTTCCACATTGGCCTTCAACAGTGCCTTCAGCGTGTCATTCTCCTTGTTCTGTAGGGACAGGGAGGAGCTGGCTCTGTCTAAGACCTCCCACCCCTGGGCCAGAACCCTTAGACTGATTAGGGCCTGAGGCATGGACGGCAGGGTAGGAGGGTAAGCTGAAATGATCGCTGGGCTTCACAGGCTAGGTTTGGACAGCTACCACCTAGCTTCAGGCAGCCCAGCACCAGTTCCACCCAGTTCAGGCAACCCAAGCTTTGGTCCCCAAGCCTTCCAGAAAACTAACAAAGCAAGCAAAAAGGCCTCTTAGGGCCACATCCTAAGGCCACATCCTAAGGCCTCATATGTCTTGAAAGGCAGCCTTCTTAGGCCTGCTGGATGCCTCCAAATGTCCCTCTGTGGCCCTGGTCCACACAGGAAGAAAAAAGGAGGCAGAAGCAAACAGGGACAGCCTGTGGGGACGGGGCAGTGGGAAGCCTCACCAGCCTCGAGTGCCCGATGGTTATGATGAAGTCGAAGTAGGGCTCCAGGCCTGCCTGCTGGGCCGGCGAGTTCTCCTGTACCTGTTCCAGAGCAGAGGTAAGTCACGGCCCAAGGAGCCCAGCCCCTCACCCTGGACCAGTGGAAAGGTCACCTCTGCACAGACTGCTCTGCTCACCCACCTCCCCACTCACCTCCTTCCCTGACACAAGTTTCCTCTGAGAAAAGGACTTTTCCTAACCATGATACTCCTCTGCACAGACTGCTCTGCTCACCCACCTCTCCACTCACCTCCTTCCCTGACACAAGTTTCCTCTGAGAAAAGGACTTTTCCTAACCATGATATTCAAATGCTTCCAGAAAGGACTCAGATAACCCTGGGAGTAAGGGAAACCTGGAGAATACTACCCCCCACGCACCCCAAAACTGGGACTGGGCAGGAAAGCCCAGACATGCAGGAGAAATGCAGCCAGGCCTTGCTATAAGGGCTGGGCAAGGCAGCCTGTGGCCAGATCCTGAAGAGCCTAGACCCTGAGTGGCTGGCTGCCTAGCTCCAGTCAGGCAGGAAGGGAGGGACAGCCTGACAGTGAAGGAGAACGGATCCCAGGGTCAGGACATGCGCTTAGCTGCACCCACCCCTGCTCTGGTGCTCCCTACCCCTCTCAATTACTAACTTACTGCTGTCTCCAAAGTACAGCCAGCTCCCCATCACAAGCTGTACCAGGAACACATCGCCAGGCCCCACCTACAGGGCCTTGCTCAAACAAAACAACCTTTACCCCAGGTCCTGAACTCCAGAGATGCATAGGCCTTTGACTCAAGCCTTTTGCTATGAACTTCCTGGGCCAGGTATCAACTAGGCCCCAAGGTAACAGTGCCAGTGACAAGGCACAGGACGCAGGTGACCTCGGATCCTGGATATCTACACTAGATTCCCCAAGCTGCAGAACTCTTCAGGAGCCTGAAGAGAACCAAGTGTTGCAGGTGCCTTTAGTTCAAGGCCAGTTTGCCCCGGCATAAAAACTCCCAAATAGCAACAGCAACTGAGTCCCTGAGTGACACCTGCTAGAGCTACCACGGCCTCTAGTGGGAGTGGGCCTATGGTGGGGGCTTGCCCAGGCCCAAAGGCAAGCATTCCTGGACTGTCTGGGGACCCTGCTGCAGGGTCTCTGACACCTACCCTCTGTTCCTTTAGCGCAGTGGTCTCAGCCTTCCCAATGCTGTTACCTTTTATACAGTACCTTGTGCTATGCTGACCCCATAAAATTGTATTACTACTTCATAACTGATTTTGCTACTGTTCTGAATCATAACGTAAATATCTGTGTTTTCCTGTTACAGGATACTTAGCACACTGTGAACCCACGAAACTGTTATTTACTGGAAAACCTGCTTGTAGTTGTGTGACCCAGCCTGGCACACACCTTTAATCCAAGAGCTTTCTGCTTGAATATTACAAACAGGATTAAATACATCCAACCATAGGTTAAGAGGTGGAACAAGCAACCAGTTAACATGGCATGGCATAGGATTATGAAGGAAAAAATAGAGTAAGAGGGAGTCAGGAGGTTGGATCGAGAGATGCATAGGAAGTAGAAAGGGCTATTCAGTTTAAAAGAGGTTTCTTAAGCCGGGTGTGGTGGCGCACGCCTTTAATCCCAGCACTCGGGAGGCAGAGGCAGGCGGATTTCTGAGTTCGAGGCCAGCCTGGTCTACAAAGTGAGTTCCAGGACAGCCAGGGCTATACAGAGAAACCCTGTCTCGAAAAACAAAACAAAACAAAACAAAACAAAACAAAACAAAACAAAACAAAAAAAGAGGTTTCTTGAGACAGTGTGAGAGAAGGCACTGCTGCGTGACCTAGGCTGAGAAGAAAGGTCAGCTGGGTACTTGCTCTGCCTCTCTGAGCTAGCAGGGTTTCACCCCAGCATCTGGCTCCCAAGTTTTCCTGTGTAAAATTAACAATCGAGATTTTGTTTAAAAAAAAAAAATTTCCAGGCCGGGCGTGGTGGCGCACGCCTTTAATCCCAGCACTCGGGAGGCAGAGGCAGGCAGATTTCTGAGTTCGAGGCCAGCCTGGTCTACAAAGTGAGTTCCAGGACAGCCAGGGCTACACAGAGAAACCCTGTCTCGAAAAACAAAACAAAACAAAACAAAACAAAAAACAACAACAACAAAAAAATTCCAATAGTCTTAGGCAACCTCCGTGAAAGAGTCATTCAAAGCCAAGTTCCACTTACCTCTACACACGCATGCCATTTCACACATGCATGAGTGTGTGTGTGCGTGTATGCATGTATGTGTAACATGTCACCCCTCCACTTATAATCTCCTGACAGAGGTTGGACTGCTCTTGTAGAGAACCTAGGTTCAGTTCCCAGCACCCGTGGGGTGGCTCACAACCTACCATGACTGCAGTTCCCTAATCTGACCTCTGTATGCACCAGACACATACAGTATACATACATACATACATACAATCATTCTTAAAGATAAAATGAAAATAAACAAACCTAAAACAACAACAAAAATCCTCCACAGCTCCATGTAATAAATCTCAAATAAAATGACAAGTCTAGGACCTGAAAAAGGAGCTCAGTGATATTACTGTATGTTTAAGATTTATGTGGAGCCAGGCGTAGTGGCGCACGCCTTTAATCCCAGCACTCGGGAGGCAGAGGCAGACGGATTTCTGAGTTCGAGGCCAGCCTGGTCTACAAAGTGAGTTCCAGGACAACCAGGGCTATACAGAGAAACCCTGTCTTAAAAAATAAAAAAATAAAAAAATAAAAGATTTATGTGTGTCCCTGGCAGTGGTGGTGCACACCTTTAATCCTGGAACTCAGTAGGCAGAGGCAGGTGGATCTCTGAGATAGTTCCAAAACAGCCAAGTCTTTCAAAGAAATCCTACCTTGAAAAAAACAGAAGAAAATTTTGTGCACGTGTGCCAGGGTGTACAGATGCCCGGTGTGTACAGGGGGGGTGCCTATGGAGGTCAGGAGAGGACCCTGGGTCCCCTGGAGCTGGGGTTACAGGCAGATGTGAACAACCTAATGTCATGACCTCCGTTTGTGCACGAAAGTGCACATGATACCAAGAACTAAGTCAACGTGGGCTTCCTAGAAAGCAAGTGTCTGTGGCTGCTGAGCCATCTCTTCAGCTCACTGTGTATGTTTTTGAGATAAGAGCCTTGATGTATAACCTAAACTGGCCTCCTGCCTTTACCCCTAATACTGGTACAGGTACACCAGGTGTGAGCCACCACACCCTAGTCCACATGGCTCTTTTTGTTTTGTTTTGTTTTGTTTTGTTTTTCGAGACAGGGTTTCTCTGTATAGCCCTGGCTGTCCTGGAACTCACTCTGTAGACCAGGCTGGCCTCGAACTCAGAAATCTGCCTGCCTCTGCCTCCCGAGTGCTGGGATTAAAGGCGTGCGCCACCACGCCCGGCTCCCACATGGCACTTTATGGCGTTCCTTCTCTCCAGTTTGGCTTCCAAATATAAATACTTTGTCTACCATGTTATCTATAGTGCCTGAAGCTCTGCCTGCCATAGAGTATATGTTCAAAAACATGTCTATAGCTAGGTATATTAGTGCACATTGTAATCCTGGTACTCGGGAAGAAGTATCAAGAGCTCAAGGCCATCCTACATAAAAAACAAACAGCTGGGCAGTGGTGGCACACTCCTTTAATCCCAGCACTTGGGAGGCAGAGGCAGGCAGATTTCTGAGTTCAAGGCCAGCCTGGTCTACAGAGTGAGTTCCAGGATGGCCAGGCGATACAGAGAAACACTGTTTCAAAGAAAAAACAAACAAAAGCAAAGGGACTGGAGAGAGGTCAGCAGGTAAAAGAGCCTAGTGCTCTATCTGCAACGACCTGGGTTCAGTTCCCAGCATGCAAGTGTGGAAGTTCCCAAATGCCTAGAACTCCAACTCAAAGGGATCTGAAACCTCTGGTGTGCACACGAGTGTGCACAAAAACAACACACACACCAAAAACACATCTCTGTAACGGGTCCTCATCCTCTGACCTGATCAACCTGTTCCCCTTTAACCAGCCCCACCTCTGTCCACCACCCCCACCGCCTCACCTCATCCCGAACTCCTGACTTCCCATGAACCTGCTTTTAAAAACCCCTGGTTGGATGCATTCCATTGTCTGCCAATCCCCAAACACAAATCTTGTCACTTCTGGTCTGTGAAGCCAATGTGGCTTTCCAGCTAGGAACTGCTTTCCTAGCCCTGACTCCAGCCTTGCTTTGACATAGACCAGAGAGGCATATGGCTCACGAGGCAGACGCACGCAGATGGATTTCTGCAGGTTCCAGCCCAGGCTAGTCCACATAGCAAGTCCCAGGCCAGTCAGGGATACATAATGGGACCCCGCTAAATAAATAAATAAATAAATAAATAAATAAATAAATAAATAAATAAATAAATAAAATTTAAGAGAAGCCGAGAAAGAGCAGCTGAGAGTTTGAGAACAACTTGAGCTAAGTACCAAGATCCTGTCTGAAGAAATGAAGGCAGGCAGGCTGACCCAACAGCCAAACAACCTGATAAACCAACAGTCAGACAACCTGACAAACCTGCCCGCCTCCACACAACTCTACATCTACCTGCTTTTCAAAGGGACAAAATAGGGGAGCTGAGTTCAAAGATCTTCCAATCCCCAACTCCATACCGCGTTCATTATCAACCAGACTATACTTCCCAGAAGCCTGTTCGCTCATACCTCCCTGCAAGTGACACGTAAGGCCCCATCTAAGGGGTGTTTCACTGTGGGGTCCCAATGCCCACCCTGGTACCAGTCATTCTGGCCACCTCACCCCTCTTCAGCAGCTTTCTCAAAGCCCCCGAGCCCCTTGCAAAGTTCCTTACAGAAGGGGCCTCGGATCTTGGACGCGCTGGGCCACGCAAAACATGCAGGGACGTCACTGCAGGCCTCGGGGCTGTGCAACCCTCCCTGGTGACCGCCCACCGCCCCGGCTCACCCCGTGCAGATGGAAGCCTTCGCCGCCCGCCGGCTGCTCGCTGCTTGCCCCTAGCCCCATGGCCGCCCTCTCCCTCGGCTGCGTGGCCTGGTCACGTGGGGCCAGGCCACGCCCTCCGGATGTCACAGTTCTTAGCAACAGGCCAGCAGCCAGGTTGCCAAGGACGCACGCGCCTTAGACTTCCGGCCGTGAGCTGGGCTGCGAATTGGGCTGCCAGAGCTGGGAATCCCGCTCAGCCGGTCATCACCTGAGCCGGGCTGCAGCCATGAGCAGCGATGACTCCTCCCTCATGGTTCGTGAGCTCTGGGCTGCCTGCTCCCCGGACTACTTCTGCAGTCCGGACAGCTCTGCCCTGGGCTAGCTCTCTGCTCTCTGACCATTTCTGCTCTGGGGTTACCTTTCTGCTTTCTCTGCCCATCTGCCCTTGGGCCACCTCTGCCACACCATCCACCCTGCTGCCTGCCCTCCTACTCTTAGGCCACTTCCACCCCCAACCACCTCTACCCTTCTGTCCACTACTCTGGCAGCTTCTAGAAGTCCTTCCATCGTCCCCAACTCCCTAAACAAAGCATTCCCCCCTAGTGTCCTCTGCACCCCTAGCCTCAAATTAGCACCCAGACCTGATCCTATCCCCCAAACCAAGCCTGTGCCTGTCTGTTATCACATCTGCCTCCCACCTAAGCCTCTTCTCTGTCCCACTGCAGTAGATGCTATGAGGTCTATGCCCACCCTGTTCCTAATCTAACGAGAAGTGTCAGCTTCCAAAAGTCTCCAAAGTTCACCTAAGCCAGAGCCACCATGTCTCCCTTAGACACCTCTGGCCTGGTTTCGCTACTTGGGCTCTTTGCACCAGCACTACTGCCTGGCATTACCCATGTGCCACCTGCAGCCACCCACACATCACTGCAGGCAACAGCCAGAGTCGTTTCTTTAGAATATCATTTGAGGTAACTGGGGATCTGGCTCAGTTCCTAGAGTATGCACCAAGCCCTGATGGCCATAAAACAGGTGTGGTGGTAGGTGTCTTTACTCCTAGCACCAGAGGTGAGGAAGGAGGGTCAGAAACTCACGGTAGGTGAATTTGAGGCCAGTCTGGGATACATGAACACCAGGCTCTGCCAAAAGTTTCAAAAATCTGAAAACTTCACTCCCCTACTTAAAGCCATTCTAGCTGGTTCCTGTTGATGACCCTGTCCTGACGTCTAGGCTCTTTCAAATGGCCCATGAGGCTTCTATGACCTAACCACATCTATCCCCAACTCAACACCCACAAACCTTAGAGGAAGTGAGCTTTCACTTTGAAATCTCAGCCCCAATTACTGTGTGATCTCTGTGGGCTGTGTCTCCCTGGGCTTCAGCTTCTTTAGCTGTGAAAGATATCAAGATGCGTATGGCGGGGGACATGGAGACCCTGAAAATGACCACTCCTCAGTCCTCTTCCTTCCCAGCCTAGGATGAGCCTAAGTTGAAGTTTGCATAGTGTATTAACCATCCCCTAGTCACCTAAAACCTCTGTCATAGCCAAACTGCCTGGAGCGCCTTCCTTCCCAGGGCTGCTGAAGAAGGCCAAGCCTAAATGCTGCCTTTCCCTTCCTGTTTGTAGAAGTGAGAAGGAACGGGTCGCCTCAACAGGAGTGGGTCTCACCCCATCGGGACCAGAACAAGGATGGGGGGACGGGAGCTATGACAACCATGTTCTTTCTTTTCATACAGGCTTCGATCATTTACTACAGCCAGGAAAAGTACTTCCACCATGTGCTGCAGGCTGCGAATGTGGGCCTAGAGAGGTACAGCAGCGACCCTGTGCTGCAGTTCTTCAGAGCATATGGAGTCCTTGGGGAAGGTGAGACATTATCCTACCCTGGGTACCATCCTAGCTTTTAATCTCTGGAAGCATCTGGATGCCTACTTCTAGCTATGTTCGCATGGAAGCACCCCCTTCCACTCCCCCCCCCCCACGCCGCACACCAGGTGATGAACAGAAACCTGTAGATCCTGTATCAAGTTAGCTTTTGAGATCTTGGCTCAGTGCCCCCTGCCATGAGCCTCAGTATCCCTATCTACCTATCTATAAAATGGGTTGTTAGAAAGGGCTATGACTGTTGAACTCTTCTCGGTCTTAGAAGCTGAGAGTTGGATCTGGAGGGCAAGAAGGGGGGGGGGGGGGGGTTTGTGAGCACTGGAAGGTAGGGTTCAGATATATGAGGGGCTGGGGCTTAAACAGAGCCTGGGTGCTGAGAACTGTTCAAACAGCCTATAGCCAACGTTAGGGACATGTGGGATAAATGTAATCGGGTAGGCCTTGAACAACTAGCTGGGAGTGCTCTGTCCCTCCTCAGAACTGACTCCAGCCCCTCTAAGATGCCCAGGCTCACTCTCAGGCACATCTCTAGGTTTCAAGTTTCTCAACCAGTTGGCCAGAAGTGTGTGGGAGGTGGAAGCGGGAGGATCTGGAAGTTCAGTGTTACCTTAAACTGTGTATCAAGTTTCAAGCCACCTGGTATTGGGGCACACCTTTAATCCCAGCACTCGGCAGGCAGAAGCAGGTGGATTTCTGAGTTCGAGGTCAGCCTGGTCTACAAAGTGAGTTCCAGGACAGCCAGGGCTACACAGAGAAACCTTGTCTCGAAAAGAGAGAGAGAGAGAGAGAGAGAGAGAGAGAGAGAGAACCTTTCTCAAAAACAAAATAGAAAGTGGGGGCTGGAGAGATGGATCAACAGTTAAGAGCACTTGCCACTTTTACAGAGGACTCAGATTCCACTCCCAGAATCCACGAGGCAGCTCGAAACCATCGATAACTCCAGTTCCTATGGATTTTACACCCTCTTCTGGCCTCCTACACACACATAAAATAATTACATTATTTATCATACAAGGTAGATGGTGCCTAAAAAAAACCCAGTTAAGTTTGTCCTCTGACCGCCACACACAGGTACACACAGGACCTCCCCTTGCTGGCCCAGACCTCAACGGCCTTCAGAGACCTTCACCCTCCAGGAAACACAGGCTCCCCAAGGAGCTTTCGCATCAGACTGTTTCTGAATTTCATGTGTGAAAGCAGGCAGCAACCAACAGGATTCCTGTGTCGTGTGCCTGGAGCCCCAGAGTCAAACTATGTACACTCTTTCTGCAGACCACATCCATGATGCCATCAGTGAGCTGGAGAGCATCCAAAGCCACCCAGACACATCCCTGTGCGCCATCATTGCTCTGCTTTCTGCTCACAAATGCTGTGACACCATTGGTGAGCGCGGCCATGTTTGGTAGACTGGGCCCCAGGGGGAGGAAAAGCCCTGCAGGGACACAGGCTTGCAAGAGTCCCTCACCCTCACCCCACAGGCCTCTGAGATGTCCCAACGTTTGAAGCCAACAGAGAGGGAGCAGGAATCCTGAAAACATCTTCATTCCTCACCAAGACAGTTTTAAAAATAAACAAACCCAGCCATTCTAAGTAATTGTGCCCCCAATCTGAGGTCTCTAGGGAGTCAGAGAGAAGAGCTAATGGAGACTCCCATCTCTCACTCAGGATGGACTGTGAGCCTCAGTCAGAAATTCAGGGTTAGTCCACCTGCTTGACACCCTGGTGGACATGGGGTAGGGGTGGGGCCTCCCAGACAGTAAACTGAGCTCAAGTATACACAGCTCCCATGGAGGTGGGCAGCGTCACTGGTGCAGAGAGAGTACGTTGCATCAGAAGAGAACATCTGGTCCTCATTCTTCCTCCTCCTCCTCCTCCTCCTCCTCCTCCTCCTCCTCCTCCTCTTCTTCCTCCTCCTCCTCAATGTAGACATAGAAGCAGTTCAGGACCTGGAGAGCAGCTTGAAGGAAATTCGCAGGTCAGCCAGCAGCACAGCCCTGTACTACGCCGGCCTCTTCCTCTGGTTCATGGGTCACCACGACAAGGCCAGGGAGTATGTTGACCACATGTTGAAGGTCTCCAGCGGCTCCAAAGAGGTACAGGAGGATGTCAGCCACAGCCAAGCAAAGCAGCATTATAGCGGGCTCACTCCAGAGAGCCCAGGAACTAGGGCTGTGCCCAGGCATCAGACCCTGGGTGTCACCTCATTCCTTGTCTAGAACCACATTGCTATTTGTGCATAGTGTCCTGTCTCTAGACTGCTTTTCTTTCTTTTTCTTTTTTCTTTTCTTTTTTTGTAGTTTTTTGTTTTTGTTTTTGTTTTTGTTTTGAGACAGGGTTTTTCTGTGTAGCCCTGGCTGTCCTGGAACTCACTTCACTTTGTAGACCAGGCTGGCTTCGAACTCAGAAATCCACCTGCCTCTGCCTCCCAAGTGCTGGGATTAAAGGCGTGTGCCACCACCGTCCGGCGTAGACTACTTTTCTATGACCCACCTTTTTCTTTCTCTCTTTCTTTCTTTTTTATTGGACGGGGTCTATTGCATAAACAAGCACACATTTACCCCAAAGAAGGCATCAAGGACAGACCAAAGTATAAATTCCTCTGAAGTTCAATTTGGTAGAGCAGTAAGTCTGTTGGGCTTGAACCCAAAGCAGCCACACAAACCAAAACGACCTCACCTCAGCCTGAATGACCATTTCTCCATAACTGCATAGACAGTCTTTCCGGAATGGAACCCCCCACTCCACTTCACCCTGTATGTACCTTAGCACCTCCCATGACCAGGAGACCAAGAGCAGTTAATACAGAGTTACAGCAGGGAGGTGGTGGTACACGCCTTTGATCCCAGCATCCTGGAGGCAGAGGCAGGCAGATCTCTATGAGGCTGAGGCCAGTCTTTATAGAGCAAGTTCCAAGGCAGCCAGGGCTACACAGAAAAATGCTGTCTTGGGGTGGGGGTGGGGGCAAAAACATCCACCTGGCAGTGAGCCAAAGTGAGGCACAGGCAGTGAGAGTCTAAATGACACTCCCAACCCCCCACCCCCCAGTGATGGACAGCACAGAGACCAGCCCGAGAGTGGGTGGGACCAGCCCTCGAGTGGGTGGCTGCTTCTGAGGATGGTGGTGACAGCTGTTGTACTCAAGGCATGGTTCTGCAGCAGGATCTCATAACAAGGTCTCAGACAGTGCACACTGTAGCAAAGGTGGCCATGAACTTCTGATCCTCCTGCCTCCCAACTCCAGAGTTCTGAGATTCTAAGCATATCCCATGCCTGGTCTTATTCCACCCAGGGCTTCCCATATGCTTCCCATACACACACATTGCAGTACAACATGTTTGTTTGTTTGTTTCAATTTTTGTTTTGAACTTATTTTTGATGTGTATGGATGTTTTGTCTGCAAATGTGTCTGCACCACATGTGTGACAGACGTTTGTCAGCTTCCGTGTGGGTACTGGAAACAGAACCAGAGTCCTCTAGAGGAGCAGGCCAAGGCTCTTAGCCCCCGAGCCTTCCTCCACAGCACTCTTTAAGCATCTTGAATCAGTTGCTGACGTGTAGAAAACCAGACGATCTGGCTGGCAAGATGGCTCAGGCATCTGCTGAGCGAAGGCGTTTGCTGCCAAGCCTGATGACCCCAGTTTGATCTCTGGGACCCATATGGTGGTGCGCACTCCCCAGGCCCGGCCCTCCCTGTAACTGGAAGAGGGTGTGCATAGGGCATGAGCAGCCCTACCCAAGCCCCAGTACTGCTAACCTGACTGCCTGTGTTCAGTCCACGGGGCGAGGGCCTCAGTAAGGAGTGATGGTGGTAGAGATGCGTGAAAACCAGGCCCCTGGGTGGGGGTGGGGGCTCTCAGGCTAAGCTGTAACCAAGTCCTTTACCAGATGTATGAGGCCCGATCTGGAAAGTAAGAGGTGTCATGGTGTCGTAGGCAGTGCAAGCAGGGGACTCCACCTGGCAGAGGAGCTTCCCAGCGGGATCTGCACAAGACGATGCCTACCAGGTGGAGGGCGGGGCACCAGCGGCTGGGGCAGAAGCTGGGTAGGACACAGAACTTCACCTTTCCCCTTCTTGTCTCAGGGCTATGTGCTCAAAGGCTGGGTGGACCTTACCTCCAGTAAACCCCACGTTGTGAAGAAATCCATCAAGTACCTGGAACAAGGAACTCAAGACACCAAAGATGTGCTGGGGCTCATGGGCAAGGTGAGGGGGCGGGAGGCTCACGGGCGGGGTGGGGGGAGGGGGTATAGGTGGGGGGGGGAGCCAGGAGTCCCATCTGGTCTCTGTAGGTAAAGGTCTGCCAGATGACCTCAGGCCAGATCTGAGACAGGGCCAGCAAGCAAGCAGCCCAGGGTCACAGCAGACCAGAGCCCAACTCCTTTCAGCTCTGTGTGACCATCCTTCTGGGTGTACGTTGTATTGTTTGGCAAGCCAGGGAGTTGACCCCAGGGCTTTGCACACACTAAGCAAGCTCTCTGCCACTGAGCTATATCCCTAGCTCCTCTTTTGAGACAGGCCCTCACGTGTCCAAGGCTAGCCCTTGTACTTGCTGTTGTAGCTAAGGCTAGCCTTGAGCTCCCAGTTCTCCTGCCTCCACCTCCCAAATGCTGGTGGGACACAAGGTCAGACAAGAGTGGGAGGGACCAGGGAGACCCTCTTAGTCCTGCCAGGGACTGTGACCTCTGACCCTCCTCCCCTTTGGCCTGGCTCTCTGTCCCTTTTCTGCACCTCTGACTTTTACTCTCCCCACTTGTTAAAGTTCCTCAATGGCCACCAGAAAAGGAAGGCATTTACTTTGCATGTTTTGAATTTTCTGATCTTAATTTGAACAAAAATCTTTTTTTCTTTTATAACTCTCATTGATTCAGTCTTTGAGGGAAGAAAACTGTTCTCTTCCTATCTTCTGTGTGTCTGTCTGTCTGTCCTTACAAAATCCTTAAGTCACAGGAGAGGGGCACACGCAAGAACTCTACCAACTGAGCTACATCCCCGGCCCTTAAGACTTTTTGGGACTCCTGGTAGGGCACCCCAGAGGAATAGTAACTGACCCTGGGCTGCCGAGGAGACCATGATCCCCAGACACAAACAGTGAACAGCTTCAAGCCTCGCTGGCAGGGACAGTTAAACTCTGGGCCTTTGGGCTGCCTATGGACCCAGCCAAGAGGATCTACACTGCACAGGGTGACCTCCCTCCCCCTCACAAGTGAACAGGACCCGGCATCACATGGAAGGTCTTCTCTCGGGCTCCCCCAGGCAACATACTTCATGACACAACAGAACTTCTCCGGGGCCCTGGAGGTGGTGAATCAGGTCACCTTGACCTGCAGCAACTTTATGCCGGCTTTAGTCCTGAAGATGAAGCTGTTCCTGGCTCGGCAGGATTGGGATCAAACGATAGAAACCGGACAGAGGTGAGGGGCGAGCCACCTGCCAGGAATCCTCCCTTTTAGAGGATTGGGGTGCTGGAGGTGGCTTTGTGTATACGCTCTGCCACAGAGCTACAGCCTCAGCCCTTTAAGATTTTATCTTGAGTTGGGTTCTCATTAAGTTGCCCAGGCTGGCCTTGAGCTCATTCTGTAGCCCAGGCTAGCTGTGACCCTCCTGCTTCAGCCTCCCAGGTGACTGTGATTATAGACTTAAGCCACCGAGACTGGCCTGTCTTTCAGGATGCTTTGTATGGGTTTGAGAAAGGATTTCACTGTGGTCTAGGTTGTCCTGGAACTCACTGTGTAGCACAGGCTGGCCACAAACATGGCAATCCTCCTGCCTCAGCTTACCAAGTGCTGGACTTACACGGGTGAGCCTCCACACCTGGCTTGTTCGGTTTTGTTAGTTTTGTTCTGTTTCTCTTATTTATTATCACCATCATCATTAATGTGTACAGAGGTCAGACAGCTTTTCAGAGTCGGTTCCCTTTCACTACTGGGGTTCAAGGCTTGCCTAAATACTGCCTCCCACTGAACCCCCCACTAGACTCAGGGTCTTGGTTATAAGCCACTGTGTGGGTCCTCTGCAAGAGCAGGCATTGCCCTTAATCAACCACTGAGCCACCTCTCCAGTCCTTCAACTTCATTTTTTAAAATTACAGCAAGTTTCCCTCGGCAGGTTTGTCTGGAGGTTAGAGGGCAGCTCTGTGGAGTTGACCCTTCATGTGGGTCCTGGAGATAGAACCCCCTTGCGCAGCAAGTGCCATTACCCCCTGAGCTATTTAAAAGTTATTTTGCTTTGCTTTGTGGTTTTGGCTTCCAAATGAAGAGGGGGGGGGATGGTTCCCAGGGCTTTCAGAACCATTAGCCCTGGCTAGACCTCTTTCAATGTTGGTTATGCCTATTCACATTGCAATTTTGTCTGTTAATTTGAGTAACCCTGACCTAAGTGTGGTGGTTTACACCTGCAATCCTGACTCTCCCAGGGTGGAAGTGGGGGATCCTGAGGCAGGCTTGAGTTACATAACAGGTCGGAGGCCAACTCGAGGAACATGAAATCTGCTCTCAAAGAGAGGGAAGGGGGTAGGGAGAGGGGGAGAGAGAGAACACAGAATAGGCACCAAAAGAAGGCTCAGCAGTTAAGAATTCTTGCTGCCCTTCCAGAGGACCCAAGTTCAGTTCCTGGCTCCTACACCTGGTCATTCACTGCTATAACACAAGCTTCAGTGGGAGATCCAGCACCCACTCAAGCGTACGCAAATACATATAATTACAAAATAATAAAAAAAAATAAATCTGAAGAGGCCAGAGAGATAACTCAGCAGTTAAAAGCACAGGCTGCTATTCCAGAGAACTCAGGTTCAATTCCCAGCACCCACATGGCAGCTCACACCTGTCTATAACTCTGGTTCCAGGGTATCTGACACTCTCACACAGACAAACAGGCAGGTAAAACGCCAATGCACGCAATATAAAAATTAATAAATTATGTTTTCTTATAAAATTTTCTAAAGATTTGTTTATTATGTATACAGCATTCTTCCTGCATGTATGCCTGCAGGCCAGAAGAGGGCACCAGATCTCACTATAGATGGTTATGAGCCACCATGTGGTTGCTGGGAATTGAACTCAGGACCTCTGGAAGAGCAGCTTAACCGCTGAGTCATCTCTCCAGCCCCCCAATAAATTATTTTTAAAACACAAATCTAAAAATAAAAAGTAGGAATGGATTTTAAAGGTAATCAGATCTTTCTAACATCCAATCCTGGCCATGCTGTGAATACGGTCAGTTCATATGACTTCCCTTTCTATTTCAGAATCCTTGAAAAAGACAAAAACAATATTGATGCCTGGCAAATCCTAGCTGTGCACGAGCTGGTGAAAGAAGGAAACACGGACAGAGTAAGTTGCCTCAAGACTCAGCCTGGGGACACATCTGTAATCCCAGGAGGCAGAGGCAGGATAATCAGAGATGAGTTCAGGTCAAAACCCTGTCCTTCCAAAAAAGAGAGAGGCAGAGACAAAGAGACAGAGAGCGGGGTTCTAACTCAGCTCAGCAATGAACAGATATGATACAAAGAGGAACCCACTGCACCCCACCCCCAGCTTCACCCCAGCCCCACACCACATCCAAACCCAGCCCTGGCTTTGGACATACACCATCCTTTGACAAGCCCAGCAATGCAGAATCTAAGGGGGAGGGGGGTCACAGCAGGAGGAAGGAAGTTCTGGCTCCTCCCATCTGTAGAGCTATGAGATGTGTACCAGGGGAAAACCCTTGAAAAGGACCCTGACATCATCTCTGGGGGAAACAAGAACACAGATCTGTTTCCACTCCTGGCCAAGCCTTCTTCAGACCTGGCATCCACCATAAAGGAAGGGTCAGCGTCCCATGCCCTGTCTTCTCCCCCTCCTCAAGCTCTGGGACCTCCCAAGTGCTCTATCATTCTAATCCATCCTGTCTCTCTGAGGATCCGGTGCGTGTGTGCATGTGTGTGTGTGGGGTGTGTGTGTGTGTGTGTGTGTGTGTGTGTGTGTGTGTCAGAGAAAGAGATGAGAGTACAAATGTGTAGAGGTCAAAGAACAACTTGTAGGATGCTCAACCTTCCCCTCCCCCAGGTGGGCCCCACCCCAAGGCTAGATCTCAAGGTGTCAGGCTTACCCACTGAGCCCTCTTGATGGCCCCTGGGCTTCTCTTTTGACAAGGCTTATTTTTTTTTTTTTTTGGTTTTTCAAGACAGGGTTTCTCTGTATAGCCCTGGCTGACCTAGAACTCACTTTGTAGACCAGGCTGGCCTCGAACTCAGAAATCCTCCTGCCTCTGCCTCCCTAGTGCTGGGATTAAAGGCGTGCGCCACCACGCCCGGCTCTTGACAAGGCTTTGCATCTAAGAACTCCAGCCTTGCTGCCCCTGGCTGGGGTGTGCACTGGAGAGTCAAGCATGTGACTGAAGGTTCAGAATCAGTTACCTGGGTGGCTGGGTCACCTCAGAGCAGCTGCTGGGACTCTCTGGTGTCTGGATGGCAGCATTCATATAGGAGATCCCCTAGAATGGCCCGTTGGTGAGGAGCACACTTCAGAACAGAGCTGGGGACTTGGCTGCCACAGGCTGCAGGCAGGGGCTTAAGGGTGACACTGTGGTCCATACGAGGCTGCCTCTAACAATGGCCTCTGCCTGGACAGGTCTGGCAGGGCAGCTTTCTCACATGCTAAGGAAGAGGGACAGAATCATCCCTGGAGAAAACAATGTTCCTCTGAGCTCCACCCATGGGGTTTCTGTTATGGATGGTTGTGAGCCACCATGTGGTTGTTGGGAATTGAACTCAGGACCTCTGGAAGAGCAGTCAGTGTCCTTAACCTTTGAGCCATCTCTCCGGCCCCTACCCGTGTGGTTTTGAAACAGTTCTGATGCCTGGGCCATGGGTGACGAGCAAAGCTGAGAGGAACTTCAGAGCAGAGAGAGGAGAGGGCAAAATTTGCAGCCAGGACTGAAAAGCCCCATCCAACACTGGTTCTGTGTTTTGAGGTTCAGTTTTGCTTTGTTGAACTTCCAGGCAGGACCTGGGACTTCTTGCTAGTGAGGATGACCTTGACCCCCACACACACCAGCCTGAGTGCCAGGATTACAGGCATGCACCACTGTGCTTAGTTTCATTCTGTGGAGCTCATGCATGCTAAGGGAAGCACTCCGCCAGCCAAGCTGGGACCCCAACATTGCCTGTTGTCCCCGCAGGCTGCCGACCGGGTCAGAAACCTCATCAAGGCGCTAGAGACTGGAGAGCCGCACAATCCAAACCTACATCTTAAGAAGATCCTTGCGATCAGCAGGCTGGTAAGTAGGTGGTGACCTACCCCAGCCCCAAGAACAGACCTTTGGCTTCCCTTTATGCTCCGAACACCCAACCACCTCTCCTTCCCAGGCCAGCTCATGCCTGGACCTTCTGCCTGGTAGCACATCCCTGTGGCCTCTGGCTGCAAACAGTGACATGATGCGGCCACTAGGAGGCGCCACAGCGACCAGGGAGTTGGAGTCTGAAGGGCTTTTACAGTGGTGCCCCTACTAGGGAGAGAAGATACCTGCATCTGCTATGCAGAATCACACCAGCCCTGATCTACCTCCTCGTGGCAGTAACCTGACCAACAGCCTACCTGGGCCTCTGACATCAAAGGTCCAAACAGACCAAGTTGCCATAGAGTTTGTCTTCTGTAAAACCTTCACTCCCAAGCAAGGTTTACAGGAAAAAAAAACGAAGAATCAGGCCAACCCCTGGGCTGCAGTAACCAGACCAGGGCTCCTAGGTGCCACTGGGTGACTTTCGCCCTCCATGTGTGTGTCCAAGGGTCTGAATTTCTCAGCTCTGTCCTCAAGTGGCAACGGACATGGTTCACCATGGCTGCTTCTCATAAACAAGCTCAATGCTTTTCAACAAGCCTTAACTAAAAACAAACAAAGCAAACACCTCCTGGGAGGAAGCTGAGAGTAGTGGTATGCACCTGTGATGTAGAGGCAAGAGGATAGAGAGTTTAAAGACAGCCTCAGCTACATAGCAAGTTCAAAGCCAGCCTGCGCTACTGCGCTACAAAAGACCCTGTCACAAAAACAAAACAACTTGTAGGTAACTATCAAGATCATCAATTACTGTGGCCAGCCAAAGGCACGTCCAGAAGAGCCTGTGGCTGGAGGCTGGATAGATAGATAGATAGATAGATAGATAGATAGATAGATAGATAGATAGACATATGGAAATCCCAGATACCTCATGGGCTCTTTGAGACCTCCCCAGCTATGCCCCCTCCCACACACATCTGACATATTTTCACCCAGGCACATTGGGCTAACAAGACTCTCTGTTCCCATATGTCCACTCTTGGCAGTGTGGGAGGCACCAGGTGGTCCATCGGCTTGTGAGCGGCTTCCTGGAGCGCATCTTCATGGCCACACCTTCCTGTGCCCTTGTGGCCACAGAGCTGGGCTACCTCTTCATCCTACAGCAACAAGTGAAGGAAGCCTGTCTGTGGTACAAGGAGGCCATGAAGCTGGAGGAGAACAGGCTGGCTGCCTTGGCAGGTCTCGGAAGGCTGGGCTGGGCAGGGCAGGGTGGTAGCCCAGCGGGGGGTGTGCCTTCCTGTGAACCCACCAATACAGATGGAAGGTTCAGGGGGTTCAGGACCAATTGGGAACCACCATCCCATCCACAGTGACCATGTCACAGCTGTGGCACCCAAATCCTACTTCACAGGAGACGGGTAGTCTGATGCTCAGTCTGGGGGCCCTGCCCCTTCTTGGTCTCCACAGGCCAGAAGTGGAGAAGTGGAGGTGTCCTCTGCCCCCCACCCCCTGACATTCACACAGAGAGAGAGAGAGAGAGAGAGAGAGAGAGAAAGACAGAGACAGAGAGAGAGAGACAGAGAGAAAGAGAGAGGCTTGTATATGCATCCTGACCTCCCTCTGAGAGCTCTCTGCAGGTTTCTTTACTATCTTTACATTAGGCTAGCCCTCACACCAATACCTCTCCTTCATCTATTTATGTATCTATGTATCTATGTATCTATGTATGTATCTATCTATCTATCTATTATTTAGAGAGAAGATTTTTTGTAGTATGGGATGACCTCAAACTTAATATAACTGATAACTTGCTTTGTCTTGCATGTAAGGGTCAAATGACTTTTCCAAAGGCTCCACTTTTTACTTTTTTTTTTTTTTTTTTTTTGGTTTTTTCGAGACAGGGTTTCTCTGTATAGCCCTGGCTGTCCTGGAACTCACTTTGTAGACCAGGCTGGCCTCGAACTCAGAAATCTGCCTGCCTCTGCCTCCCGAGTGCTGGGATTAAAGGCGTATGCCACCACTGCCCGGCTATTTCTTTCTTTCTTTTTTTTTTGTGTGTGTTTTTTTTCAAGACAGAGTTTCTAATGTTTCTCTGTCCTGGAACTCACTTTGTAGACCAGGCTGGCCTCAAACTCAGAAATCCACCTGCCTCTGCCTCCCAAGTGCTGGGATTAAAGGCGTGCACCACCATGCCCGGCTATTTCTTATTTCTTTTTTTTTTTTTAAAGATTCATTTTATTTATTATATGTAAGTACACTGTAGCTGTCTTCAGACACTCCAGAAGAGGGTGTCAGATCTCGTTACGGATGGTTGTGAGCCACCATGTGGATGCTGGGATTTGAACTTATCACCTTCGGAAGAGCAGTCGGGTGCTCTTACCCGCTGAGCCATCTCACCAGCCCCTATTTCTTATTTCTAAATTAGCACACACTGACCATTCCTAACAGTGAACCTTCCTCTGGCCCCATCACATGAGAAGTTCCATTTTTCAGTGATTGATTGATTGATTGATTGGTTGTATAAGTACACTGTAACTGTCTTCAGACACACCAAAAAAGGACATCAGATCTCACTACAGATGGTTGTTAGCCACTATGTCGTTGCTGGGAATTGAACTCAAGACCTCTGGAAAAGCAATCAATGCTCTTAACTGCTGAGCCATCTCTCTAGCCCAGTGGATTTAGTTTAATTGCTAGCCTTGAACTGGTGGTACTTCTGCTTCAGCCTTCCAAATGTTGGGATTACAGGCTTGTACCAATACACACAGGGTTCTTGTGTTTATTTTAGTTTTTGAGGCAGGGCCTCCTGTAGCCCAGGCTGGTCTGGGATTCCCTGTATAGCCAAGGCCAATGCTGAACTTCTGATCTCCCCGCCTCTGCCTCCACCTCCAAGTGTCGGGGTCACACTGTTTATATGGTACTTGGTGGTTGTTGCTTTGGGGGTTTTTGTTTGTTTTGTTTTGTTTTGTTTTAAGATTTATTTATTTTATGTGAGTACACTGTAGCTCTCTTCAGACACACCAGAAGAGGGCGTCAGATTCCATTACAGATGGTTGTCAGCCACCATGTGGTTGCTCACACCACATGAACTCAGGACCTCTGGAAGAGCAGTCAGTGCTGTTAACTGCTGAGCCATCTCTCCAGCCGCTTGGTTTGGTTTTTTGAGACGGTTTCTCTGTGTAGCCCTGGCTGTCCTGTAACTCACTCTGTAGACCAGGCTTTGTACTCAGAGATCCAATTGCCTCTGCCTCATAAATGCTGAGATTAAAGGTGTGCACCGCCACACCTGGCTGGTGCTGTATTTTGAACCCAGGGCTTTATACATAGTGAAGCTCTCTACAAATTAAATGACATAACCCTTTCCAGCTGGCATCCCTGACCTTTCTATACATTTTTTTAACAGCTCAACTCCAGTCTCTATGTGTTCTGAGGCACTGGGGTTTGCTTGGGATGAAGGAAGCTGGCTCAGTGCTTGCAGCAGCTGTTCTTGGCCCCAAGGAGCTGAGTATTGAGGTCTCTTGTTCTAAGATCAGGCCTCCCTGAGAGATAGTGTAGTGATCAGAGCAATTAGAACTTTCTGGTCAGCACTTTTAGGCTGGCCCTCACACCAATACCTATCTATCTATCTATCTATCTATCTATCTATCTATCTATCTATCTATCTATCTATTACTTAGAGAGAAGATCTTTTGTAGTACAGGATGACCTCAAACTTAATATAGCTGAAAATGGCCTTGAGCCAGCCCTCTTGCCTCTGCCCCCAGTGTTGGCATTACAGACATAGACCATAAAGGCTTTTATTTGATTTTGTTTTATTTTATTTATTAGTGTGTATGTGTGTGTGTGTGTGTGTGTGTGTGTGTGTGTGTGTGTTGCCTGTGTGCATTTGTACAATGCTGTGGCACATACATGGAGATCAGAGGACATCTTTGATTCTCTTCTTCCACCTTTATGTCGGTCCCAGGGAATCAAACCCAGGACATCAGGCTTGTGCAGCAAGCACCTTTATCTGCCGAGCACTCTGGCCGGCCCCGAGGGCATTCTTAAAAAATGACTCCAAGCTGGATGTGGTGTGGTGACACATGACTTTAACCCAGCCCTCAGGAGGCAGGGACAGGCAGATTTCTGTGAGTTTGAGGCCAACCTGGTATACATAGAGAACTCCAGAACAGCCAGGGCCACGATAAACAAGCAAGCAAGCAAGCAAACAAGCGAATATAAAAGAAGACCCCATTGCAATCTGCTGGAAGAGAAAAGTGAGTTTAGCAGACCAATCATGCTGGAAGAGAAAAGTGAGTTTAGCAGACCAGAAGTTTCAAGAACCTCAGAGGCAAACAGTGTCAACACACGGGAAGTCCAAGCATGATTAGAAACCTGCGAGCCAATATAGGGAGTTGTGAGCCAGCCAAAGACCAAAGCTGGGCATAGTGGCCATGCCTGCCACCCCAGACCTCTGAAGACTGAGGCATGGGATTCTGAGTTCAAGGCCATCCTCCCCACACAGAGACCCTGTCTCAGAAAACAACAAATGAGCAGACCAGCTTTCTCCAACGAGTCCCAGGAAACATTAGAAACACAAGCCCCAGGGTATCAGAGGCAGAGAGCAAAAGCTCTCAGTGGGACAGACATCCAGGAAGTGGATTGCGAGAACATTCAAGGAGAGCCTTACAGAGAACTGGAGGGAAGAGTGTTGCACCAGAGGAGCTCCATCACCACCATGAAAGTCTCAGCCCTGCTCAGCACACAGGCAGATCTCCTGAAGTAGTCACTTACCACACCACGCTGACTCCTTCCCAGCTTCCTCATTTCAGGGAAGGCCCCGGCAGGGAGCCAGAGGGAAGCCAGCTGCTCTGCCTCAAAATCTTACCCAGGACAAGCTCAGCCCTTCACTTGCTGGAGTCCCCAATCTCAGCTGACGCAGAGGGGCAAGTCAGGGAGAAGCCTGAGCTTGCAAGTTCTACCAACTACCCCAGGCTGAGTCTTTGTACTTCTAGATTTGCAAACAGTGTGCAGAGCAGGGGTTGTTCAGTGGGTCATGCAAATCAGGAGGCCTCTGGGGAGTAAAGTCAAGCCTCAGAGAGCCTGGGACTTCCCTATGATTGAAGTAAAGGACACCATCAGCTGGGCATATTGGTGCACGCCTGTCACTCCAGCAGGCAGGAAGAGAGAATCATGAGTTCAAGATCACCCTCAGCTCTGTAGAGTTTGAGGCCAGCCTAGGCTTACATGAGATACCATCTTGAAAATAATAATGATTAAAAATAAGTTAATCACCCTAGTATATAAAAAGAAACAGGTGGACATAGCCGAGTGTCTGCCACCAACACCATAAAAAAAAAAAAATCACCCCAAACAAAAGGCAGGGGGTGGGGTGGGGCTCCAAACAGGAAATTCACAATCTAATTAAAAAGTCACTAACTGGCTGGAGAGATGGCTCAGCAGTTAAGAGCACTGACTGCTCTTCCAGAGGTCCCGAGTTCAATTCCCAGCAACCATATGGTGGCTCACAACCATCTGTAATGGGATAGGATGTCCCCTTCGTGTGTGTCTGAAGACAGCTACAGTGTACTCATATACATTAAATAAATAAACCTTTAAAACAATTAAAATAAAATAAAAAGTTACTAACTAAAAAATATAAAAATGTTCATTCCCCCTAATAATCAAAAGAATATGGACAGAGAAACCCCATCTCGATAGAAGAAGAGGAAGAAGAAGAAGAAGAAGGAGGAGGAGGAGGAGGAGGAGGAGGAGGAGGAGGAGAAGGAGAAGGAGAAGGAGAAGGAGAAGGAGAAGGAGAAGAAGAAGAAGAAGAAGAAGAAGAAGAAGAAGAAGAAGAAGGACTAGAACTCATCCTTTGAGTGGGAGAGCAAGTGCAGGTGCCCACAGGGATCAGAAGAGGGTGTCGGATCCCCTGGAGTTGGGGTTGCAGGCAGTTTCGAGCCCTCTTGTGAGTGCTAGGAACCTGACTCAGGTCCTCTGCAAGAACTACAGTGCTTAGCCAGGCGGGCGGTGGTGGCGTGTACGCCTTTAATCCCAACACTCAGGAGACAGAGGCAGGCAGATTTCTGAGTTCAAGGCCAGCCTGATCTACAAAGTGAGTTCCAGGACAGCCAGGACTATACAGAGAAACCCTGTCTCGAAAAACAAAACAAACAAAGAAACACAGCGCTCTTACCAGCTGAGTCCACCTCCACCAGCTGCCCCCCACCGTCTCATTGGATTGGTAAGATTGAATGTATCTGAGATTGGAAGGAAGGATAAGTTTCGATTCTTAGCAGGGAAGCCAGGATGGCTGCGTGGGTACAGTGGCCTCCAGCAAGCCTGATGACCTGAGTTTAGTCCCCAGGGCCCACCAAGGACAGAAGTGACTCCACTGGTTGCCTTCTGACCCTCACACATGCAACATGGCAGACATGCTCGTGCTCATTGCACACACACACCCAGGGCTTCTTGCACGCTATACCCTGAACGATCTTTGAGTAGCTGTGTGTACATTAATGACAAATACTTAGAAAAATGTCAGAAAGGTTAAACCCCAAGTTCTTTTTTTTTTTTTTTTTTTTTGGTTTTTCTGAGACAGGGTTTTTCTGTATAACCCTGGCTGTCCTGGAACTCACTTTATAGATCAGGCTGGCCTCGAACTCAGAAATCTGCCTGCCTCTGCCTCCCAAGTGCTGGGAATTAAAGGCGTGCACTACCACGCCCAGCTAAACCCCAAGTTCTTAATGGTGGTTATCACTGGAGCTGTTTTTATTTTATTTTATTTTATTTATTTTATTGGTTTTTTTTGAGACAGGGTTTCTCTGTGTAGCCCTGGCTGTCCTGGAACTCACTCTGTAGACCAGGCTGGCCTCGAACTCAGAAATCCACCTGCCTCTGCCTCCCGGGTGCTGGGCTTAAAGGCATGCGCCACCACGCCCGGCTGGAGCTGTTTTTAAAAGCTAACATATGAATGAGGGATCATGGTTGTCTTTCTGCTTCAGTTCCCTGCCCCCTCCCCACACATGGCTGACTCCTTCAGTTTGTAAAGACATGAGGACACCAGCCTGGGGTCCCTCCTTCCTCCTCAGTCCTGCCCCTGGCTCTGCTGCCTGCCTGCCTGCCTGCCCAGCTTCGTTCTCATTCATCTACAGGGAGCATCTGGTGCCAGATCCTACAGGGCCAGCTGGAGGAGGCCGCTCACCAGCTAGAGTTTCTCAAGGAGGTGCAGCAGTCCCTTGGGAAGTCTGAGGTCAGAGCTAATGGGCAAGGATGGCTGGGAGGGGGGTCTCCAGCAGAGCGCCATCAGAGTGGCCCTCCTTACTGCTTGGGGCCAGCCTCAGCTCCCAGGAAAGCCTCACTCACCCTGAGCCCAAGCTTCTCTCCGCACAGTTGCTGGTTTTCCTGCAAGCCCTCATAGCAGCTAAGAAGCAAAAGCTGGAGCAAGAGGCCATAGTGCTCCTGAAGGAGGCGGCAGAGCTGCATTTCTCCAACATGCAGGGCCTGGCCCTGAGCCCCGAGTACTTTGAAAAGCTGGACCCCCTCTTTCTGGTCTGCATCGCCAAGGAGTATCTGCATTTCTGCCCCAAGCAGGTTAGGGGAACCAATCTTCATGGCAGGGGCTAAAGTACAGGCGTGGGTGGTGCTCACATGAAGGACAGAGGTGAGGGCTTCCCCTGGCCAGGCACCAGGCCAGCCTGAGCAGCAAGCAGGTGGCTAGTGTTTTCCTAGGTTTTATTTGTTTGTTGACTTGTTTTTAAGACAGGGTTTCCTGTAGCCAAGATTAGTCTCTAGTTTATTTACTCCATAGCCAGGGATGACCACAAACTCTGGATCGTCCTGCCTGCACATCCTAAAGCTGGAAGTACAGGTGTGTGCCACCACATCCAGCCTGTGAGGTGCTGGGTATGGAACTCGGTGCTTTAACTCAGCAAGCGCCCCACCCACTGAGCAACAGCCCCAGCCCCAGCACTTCTCAAACTGGACAGAGGTGAAGCCAGATGACCTCAGAGGCTGTTCTAGCACAGAGTTGGATGTCCCGGGTGAGGTCATAGGTTTGCATCACTCACAAGCTCCCAGGCCTTTCTGAAGGTGTGGAGCAGGGACATTGTTTGGGTGGGTGGTCCACGGGCCATGCACCTGCCTATATCCTGATAGGAATTATAATCTCAGCACGGAGGAGGAGGGGGGAACATCAGAAGTTTAAGAATGTTGGTGCTAGCCGGGCGTGGTGGCGCACGCCTTTAATCCCAGCACCTGGGAGGCAGAGGCAGGCGATTTCTGAGTTCAAGGCCAGCCTGGTCTACAGAGTGAGTTCCAGGACAGCCAGGGCTATACAGAGAAACCCTGTCTCGAAAAACCAAAAAAAAAAAAAAAAAAAAAGAATGTTGGTGCTGGAGAGATGGCTCAGTGGTTGAGAGCACTGGCTTCTTTTTCAGGGGTCAAGGGTTTCAATTCCCAGCACTTGTGTGGCAGCTCACAACTGTCTATACCTGTATGGGATCCAATTTCCTCTTCTGGTGTTCAGATAGATGTGCAGACAAAACGCCCAGATACACGATATATATATATAAATAAATAAATCTTTAAAAAAAAAAAAAAAAAAACCAGGCATGGTGGCGCACGCCTTTAATCCCAGCACTCGGGAGGCAGAGGCAGGCGGATTTCTGAGTTCGAGGCCAGCCTGGTCTACAAAGTGAGTTCCAGGACAGCCAGGGCTATACAGAGAAACCCTGTCTCCCCCCCCCCCCACCTCCAAAAAAAGCTCAAGATTGTCCATGGCTGCACAGGGAATTCAAGGCAGTCATGGCTGTGTGAGACCCTGTCCAGGGGAAAGGTTTTTAGAAAGAGGAGGAGGTAAGAAGAAGAATAAGGTGAACCACACATTTATCCCCTGGTGTTCCCACAGCCCCGGTCACCCGGCCAGCTCGTGTCTCCACTTCTTAAACAAGTCGCCATGATCTTGAGTCCTGTGGTGAAGGTGGCCCCGGCCATGATGGAGCCACTGTACGTGACGGCTCAAGTCAAGTTCCTCTCAGGTGAGCAGTGAGTCCAGAAGACACTGATGGGGCTTCTGCCCTAGGGTTATATCCTAAGAAATAACCTTGCCTGGGGTACTTTTCCTATATGCGACATGCATACACACCTGCATACATGTGCACATACCTACATACATACATACATCACAGAACGCAGCTGTGGAGGAGGCAAAGGCGAAGACATGGATAAGAAGAGAGTGTCTTGGTGAGGCTGGAGTGTGGGGCTTTCAGAGGGTCATGAGGTCACCCCCTGGTCTGCCAGCTCCTCCCGAATCACAGCTCAGGTAACCGGGGAGAAAGGGGAAGCAGGCTCCATGGATGCCCCGTTGTTCTCCATGACACTCAGCCCTTCCTTGGTCTCCAGTCAGCTCTGTTAGGGCTCCTAAGTCTTCATCCTTGAGTTCTCTGTGCCAAATTTACTCTAAGCTTCAAAGTCTCCTGGGTTCAAGGCCACGGAAGGGCTGTCCCAGAGGCTCTGGCAGCTACCAACAGGTCTGGGACCAAAGCTAAGTCTCCAAGTGCTTAGGTTGCCATGGTGACATCTTCCTTTCTCCATAGCACACAAGAAAAGATGAGGGAGTTTGGGACCCAAAAGAGGTGTAGGCCAACCTCCAGGTGAGGGACTCCAGACAGCAGCTGTGGAGAGGCCTGGCTACAGAGGGAGGAAGTGCACCTCCCAGCCCACAGCACCCTGGTGTTAAGCTGCCATTATCAAACTGGGCTGCAGCTGGCTTCAAAGGGGCCCCCAAGTCTCCCAGTGTTGGGGGTTCAGACCTCCATGAAGAGAAGTCTTCTTTTTTTTAATTTTATTTATTTATTTATTTATTTATTTATTTATTTATTTTGGTTTTTCGAGACAGGGTTTCTCTGTGTAGCCCTGGCTGTCCTGGAACTCACTCTATAGACCAGGCTGGCCTCAAACTCAGAAATCGCCTGCCTCTGCCTCCCAAGTGCTGGGATTAAAGGCGTGCACTACCATGCCCAGCAATAGAAGTCTTCTTCTTTTTTTTTTTTTTAAATAAAAGATTTATTTATTTATTATATGTAAGTACACTGTAGCTGTCTTCAGACACTCCAGAAGAGGGCATCAGATTTCATTAGGGATGGTTGTGAGCCACCATGTGGTTGCTGGGATTTGAACTCGGGACCTTCGGAAGAGCAGTCGGTGCTCTTAACCACTGAGCCATCTCACCAGCCCCTAGAAGTCTTCTTAAAGGAAAACTTTGTCCCTCCAGCTAAATGACCTTCATGACCACATCCCAAGTCCCATATCCAAAAGATAGTATGTCAAGGCCTAAGCAGATACAGTGCCTGCTTAGCATGCTTGAGGTCCTGGGTTCAATTCCCAGCACCATCAGAAAGAAAGATAAACTAGCAGGGATCGGGATATCAGCTTTACAGGGTCACTAGCAAGGATGGGGATATCAGCTTTACAGGGTCACTAGCAGAGATCGGGATATCAGCTTTACAGGGTCACTAGCAAGGATGGGGATATCAGCTTTACAGGGTCACTAGCAAGGATCGGGATATCAGCTTTACAGGGTCACTAGCAAGGATGGGGATATCAGCTTTACAGGGTCACTAGCAAGGATGGGGATATCAGCTTTACAGGGTCACTAGCAAGGATGGGGATATCAGCTTTACAGGGTCACTAGCAAGGATGGGGATATCAGCTTTACAGGGTCACTAGCAAGGATCGGGATATCAGCTTTACAGGGTCACGTGGATATTAAGTCAAGTCAGACTTTCTCTCCTTTTTTCTTTCTCTCTTTCCTTCTTTCTTTCTTTCTTTCTTTCTTTCTTTCTTTCTTTCTTTCTTTCTTTCTTTTTGTTGTTTTCTTTTCTTTCTTTTTTTAAAGATTTTATTTGTTTGTTTATTTATTATATGACGAGTACACTATAGCTGTTTTCAGAGACACCAGAAGAAGGCATCAGATCCCATTACAGATGGTTGTGAGCCACCATGTGGTTGCTGGGAATTAAACTCAAGACCTCTGGAAGAGCAGTCAATGCTCTTAACCGCTGAGCTATCTGTCCAGCCCTCTTTTCTTTTTTTGACACAGGGTTTCTCTCTGTGTAGCCCTGGCTATCCTGGAACTCACTCTGTAGACCAGGCTGGCCTATGAACTCACAGAGATCCACCTGCCTCTGCCTTCTGAGTGCCAACCCTCCCGGCTTAAGTTAGATTTTCTAACAGGTCTTACAGGGCAGAGGAAAGAGCTCAGTCAGCAAAGTGCTTTCCTTGCAAGCAGAGGACCTGAGTCTGACCCCATTACTTGTAGTACTCGTGCTGGAGAGGTAGAGATACAGTGGAATCCTAGGGCTTTCTGGTTGGCTAGCCTAGCCTACTCTGTGAGCTCCAGGTCAGAGAAAGACCCTGTCTCAACACGAGGTGAATGTCTCCTGAGGAGTCACACATACATGCACACACGCACACATACACATGCACGCACACACATACATACATACACACACACACTCATGCACACACATACACAACACACACGCGCACGCACACACATATACACACACATATACATACACATACACACACACTCAAAATTTTAAAGCTGGGTAAGACACCAATGTTGAGACTTCTGAATGGCTGCACCTGTGCTATCCAGTCTCCCTCCCTCTACTTGTCGGGTCCTTGGGTGGCTCCTGAAGATCCCTGGACACAGACTTTGTGTTTCGTGTTCCTAGGAGAGCTGGAAAATGCGCAGAGCACCCTGCAGCGCTGCCTGGAGCTGGACCCCACATTTGTGGATGCTCACCTCCTCATGTCCCAGATCCACCTGGCCCAGGGCAACTTCGCCATGTGTTCCCATTGCCTAGAGCTGGGTGTCAGCCACAACTTCCAGGTGGGAGCTCATCACACTGTGTGGCCTGCCCAACTGTGGCACCCCTTTCTGAACAGTTGCCTGGGGGGAGGGGAAGCCACATAAAGGCATACAAGTCCCCCCAGATCCTCTGCTAACCCGCAGGCAGGGCTGGCTCCCCGGTTCCCCTGGAGAAGTTCCTGGGGCTGCTGTATGAGCAGCAGAGGTGTAAGTTAGACCCTACTCTGCTATGCCTCTCCAGGTCCGAGACCATCCCCTCTACCACTTCATCAAAGCCAGAGCCCTCAATAAGACGGGCGACTATGCTGAGGCCATAAAGACCTTAAAAATGATCATAAAGGTACCCACCTTGAAGGCAGAAGAGGGCAGGAAATCCCGAAGCCCCTCCGTTCGGCCCAGCGAGCGGGCATCCATTCTGCTGGAGCTAGTAGAGGCCCTCCGACTGAATGGGGAACTGGTAAGAAATGCCAGTGCTTAGGGGCTGGGGATTGGGCTCAGTGGATAAAGAGCTTGTTGTGAAGGCCTGAGGGCCAGAGTTCAAATCCTCAGAACCCACAGTTCATCTGAGAGTTTTAGCCCCAGTGAGGGACCTGCCTCAGTAAACAGAGTGGAGAACAAGTGAAGGAGACATTTCTGTCAGGCTCTCCCCTCCTCACGCAGACATGAATGAGCAGAGTGAGCACACTCACGCCTCCACCCCTCAGTGGGAACATGCATGTGCACCACACGCAGAGACACACAACAAAGAAAAGAAGGCAAGAGAAAAGAGAGACAGATGTGCCTTGCTCCCCTCCCCTGGACCACATGAGAGACCCCAGGAGATCAGCCTGAGGGCCGAGCTCCGACTGTGCCTGATGTTACTTGGGCTATGATTCGAACCCTTTCTGTTGGTTTGGTTTGGTTGAGACAGGGTCTCGCTATGTATGATTGGCTGGCCTGGAACTCACCATGTAGACTAAGCTGGCCTCAAACTCACAGAGATCTCCCAGCCTTGGCAAGAGGCAAGAGCAAGACTCCTCGAGGCTGGAGTCTGTACGATGCCCTGGCCTCAGTAGCCTTGCCAACTCACAGGATGTGGTCTGTACGATGCCCTGGCCTTAGCAGCCTTGCCAACTCACAGGATGTGGTCTGTCCTGGGCCATCTCTGTGACCTTCCCCTGTGATGAGCCTGAAGAAGACAACTGCTCACTCCTTCAAGACACAGGGACTGTGAAGGTGGCTCAGCAGGCAGAGTGCCTCCCATGCAAGCTTGAGGACAAGGGTTAGAGCCTTGAGAAAAGGGGTGGGGCCAGCATGGACGTTAGCTTGGACTACATAGTGAATGTCAAGCCAGTCAGGGCTACACAGTTAGACATTATCTATATATCTTTGTGTGTGTGTGTGTGTGACTACATAGTGAATGTCAAGCCAGTCAGGGCTACACAGTTAGACATTATCTATCTTTGTGTGTGTGTGTGTGTGTGTGTGTGTGTGTGTGTGTGTGTGTGTACAGATATATACATATACACACATATATACATATTTTTATTGTGTATAGTGTATATATGTGCATATATGTGTGTATGTAATATATATAGGTTTTCGAGGCTGTACTAGAACTCACTCTGTAGGTAGGCCAAGCTGGCCTCCAACTCAGAAATTCTCCTGCCTCTGCCTCCCAAGTGCTGGGATTAAAGGCGTGCGCTACCACCGCCTGGCTGTTTTTAACTCTCTGTGTAGTTCAGATTAGCATGAAATGCACGATCCTCCTGCCTCAGCCCCTAAAGTGTTAGGATTGCAGGTGTCCAGCATCAGGACTGGCCCCTCAGCTAAACTCCTGGGGAAAGGGTGGGGTCAGATGAGCTGTCCCCATTCAAGGAGACACAATGGGGAGAGCAGAATCTATGGGTTCTAATGAACAGTCCTTACCTCCACAGCTGCTCTGCAGGTGGTAGAGCCATGATGGCCCAGGAGCACCAGGCCCTGAGCTGAACCCAGGGGTGGGGACGGTGCTAGAACCCTCCTTGGGTCACCTGTCATAGTTAACACCAAAGAGAGGGTCTGTTTGGTCCCACACGTCATAGCACGAGGCCACCAAGATCATGCAGGACGCCATCAACGAGTTCAGTGGCACGCCAGAGGAGATGCGCATCACGGTCGCCAACGTGGACTTGGCTCTGAGCAAGGGCAACGTGGACCTGGCGCTGAACATGCTAAGAGGTATCACACCCAAGCAACCCTGCTACACAGAAGCCAAGGAAAAGATGGCCAGCATCTACCTGCACAATCGCAAGGACGTGCGCCTCTACATTGGCTGCTACATGTAAGCTCCATCCACAGCAGGTGGCACCTTTCCATCCCCCACCCCCGTGTCTGCTGAGGGGGAGGGGATTCCTCAGGTTGTCTACCTTCAACTGGGTGTATCCAGAGTATATCCCCAGAGTGCATTAGACCAAGGTATGAAGGTATGAGCACCTCATAGGTCTCCCTGCCTGTGGGTGAGCTCTGAGGACCCATTGCCATACCCTCTCCCCATATCACTGCCCAGAATGGCTTACATTCTGTTGGAAGGGTCTAAGCCTGGATCCCAGCACTGATGCGAGAACACATTCACACCCTGGCCCCTCACTCTGCCTCTCCTTGAGGAACCATGGTGCAGGGCCTCGGGGATGGCCAGTGTAGGCTGGCTGAGGAGAGAGGGGAGGGGAAGGTGGTGGCCCTACCCCTGTCTCCAGGGATAGCCAGTGTAGGCTGGCTGAGGAGAGAGGGGAGGGGAAGGTGGTGGCCCCTACCCCTGTCTCCAGGGATGGCCAGTGTAGGCTGGCTGAGGAGAGAGGGGAGGGGAAGGTGGTGGCCCCTACCCCTGTCTCCGGGGATGGCCAGTGTAGGCTGGCTGAGGAGAGAGGGGAGGGGAAGGTGGTGGCCCCTACCCCTGTCTCCAGGGATGGCCAGTGTAGGCTGGCTGAGGAGAGAGGGGAGGGGAAGGTGGTGGCCCCCTACCCCTGTCTCCAGGGATGGCCAGTGTAGGCTGGCTGAGGAGAGAGGGGAGTGGAAGGTGGTGGCCCCTACCCCTGTCTTCTCCCAGGAGCTGGTGTTGTGACTCCCCAGCCTCTTTCTCTGGTAAACTAGTTTGGACGTTGGAGAACTGGGAGTGTAGAAACTGATTGGTAGTGTAGCCTGTCCAGATTGGATGATCTCGGGAACAGTGTGGGGCTGGAGTGCAGGGGTGGGAGGGGTGGCGGCGGGGTGGGGGGGGGTGTGTGTCTCTGTGGCCGCATACTTGCCAGGCATGTGCTGGCTTCAGGCTCAGTGCCTCAGGAAAAGGATGAGTGTCCAGGGATGTAGCTTGGTTATTGAGTGCTTGTACACCATGCACAAAAACCTGTGACATAAAACCAGGTGGGGTTGCCGGGCGTGGTGGCACACGCCTTTAATCCCAGCACTACGGTGGCAGAGGCAGATGGATTTCTGAGTTCGAGGCCATCCTGGTCTACAAAGTGAGTTCCAGGACAGCCAGGGCTATACAGAGAAACCCTGTCTCGAAAAACAAACAAACAAGTAGGGCAGGCCACGGCGGTAACCCGGTGCTTGGATCCTGCTTGTCTTAAAATCCAACCAAACCCAAACAAAGAAACACGGAACGCAGTGTGGCTGCTCATGGAGAGGCTGGAGGGCTGGGGTGGCCCCGGATGGAGGTGAGAGCCTGGCTAAGATGGCTCTCAGGGCTCCCCAGGATCGCCATGAATCAAGAATGGTGAGCAGGTGAGTGTTAGGCAGTCCCGGGCCAGAGAGCTGCAGTTGATTTCTCCTGTAGGGAGCTTTGTGAACATCTGCCCGGCCCCCACAGCAGCCTGCTACTGGGTGACGCTTTCATGAACATTCAGGAGGTAAGAGGGGGAACCTAGCCTTGCTAACTAGCCCCCACGATCACGCCTCCAGTGGGGGTGGGGAAAGAAGAAGACACCCCCTTCCATACTTTCCCCACCAGCCTGAGAAGGCCCTGGAGGTGTATGACGAGGCCTATAGAAAGAACCCTCACGACGCCTCCTTGGTCAGCAGGATCGGACAGGCCTACGTGAAGACCCACCAGTACGCCAAGGTGAGGTTGCCCTGGGGAAGGGCCAGGCACGCAGGGAAGGGAAGAAAGCCCATGCATCAGATCAGAGTTCTAGATGGGGAGGGTCAGAGTAGTGTTTCCACTCCAGCTACCTGCTGAGGATGGGACCAGTGGTGAGCTCAGCCAGCCTACACTACAGCAGCTACACTGAGGCCTGAGCCCCGTGGGAGGGCAGGCGGCAGAGCAAGGGGCATTCATTTGGACATCTTTGTGCTGAGGGACAGTCTAATGAAGTGGCTGCTCAAGGGACATGGCATTAGCCACCCCCATGCAGAAGTCAAACCGATGCCCATATGTCCTGTTTGCACGAAGGCCATTAATTACTACGAGGCTGCCCAGAAGATCAGCGGGCAGGACTTCCTGTGCTGCGATCTGGCCGAGCTCCTCCTCAAGCTGAAGAAATACCACAAGGCAGAGAAGGTGCTGAAGCAGGCCTTGGAGCGAGACTCGGGTGAGGTGGCATTGGAACTCGTTCCTAGCTCTGTCCCCCCCCACCCCCCGGGCCCTCCCACGTTAGCTGGGGACCTGAGCCCAGCCCTCCCTATCGGCCCATGGGCCAGACTACACTGACTGGCGTTTCCTTCTAGGGGTCAAGGACATCCCATCCATGATAAATGAGGTCAAGTGCTTGCTTTTGTTGGCAAAGGTTTACAAGAGCCACAAGAAGGAAGAGGTGATGGAAACCCTGAATCTGGTAACTGGCCAAGGTCTTTATTTCCAGAAGACTCCGGAAGGGGCGGGGCTTGGCCCAGGGTCGGCTAGGGCGACCTCTGCTCCCTTAGTCTTCACCTTTGCCCGTCAGTGAATCTGAGAATATTGGGCTGGGCTAGGCTAGTCTGGGCTGGGCTAGGCTAGGCTGGGCTGGGCTAGGCTAGGCTGGGCTGGGTGAGAAGAGCCAGAAGTAAGATGTCTTTTCGGAGGATGCTGTGATCTGAAGTGTTACAGCCCCAGCGGCTGTCTGCATTGAAAGCTCTGTGCTAAAGCAGGGCGTGGTGGCGCATGCCTTTAATCCCAGCACTCGGGAGGCAGAGGCAGGCGGATTTCTGAGTTCGAGGCCAGCCTGGTCTACAAAGCTAGTTCCAGGACAGCCCGGGCTATACAGAGAAACCCTGTCTCGAAAAACCAAAAAAAAAAGAAAGCTCTGTGCTAGCTTTGTTTGACCCTCTCTCCTCCCACCTTCCTTCCTCCTGCCCCAGGCTAGCCTAGGATACTCACTACCTAGCTGAAGATCACCTTGAACTTCTGATACTCCTGCTTCTCTCTTGCATGCTGGGATTTCTTTGCTTTTTTTTTTTTTTTTTCCCACCACACCGTGCTTTACTGAAAGAAGAACTCACTATGTAGGCTATGCTGGCCTGGGATTCATATGTAGACTGTGTTAGGTTAAAAACTTGAATAACCATGCCTGGTTCTAGCCATTTTTTTCAATATTTATCTAATGTGTATGGGTGTTTTGTCTGCATATCCATCTGCACACCAGAAGAGGACATCAGACCCCATTATATTGTGAGCTGCCATGTGAATGCTGGGAATGGAAATCACGGCTCTTGGGAAAAGAGCCAGTGCTGTTAACCACTGAGCCATCATTCCAGCCCTCATCTTGCTAGTTTTTTTGAGACAGGGTCTTAGCGTGTGTGTTTACCAGACTGGTCATGAGTTCACTACTGTGTAGCCCAGGCTAGCCTTAAGGTGGTTCTCCTACTGAATGGCAGTATCCCAGGTGAGCATTACAGTCTAAGTCTGGTTTCTCGGCTCGCTTTTTAAAATTTCCCAGCAGTCCTTTGAGCTAAACCTCGTGACATTGCCATCTAATAGATAAAGCTCAAAGGCACGAAGACACAAGGCCAAAGCCAAGTACAGATGTCTAGGGCTTACAGTAACTTAACTCAGAGTTCTAGAACTTTTTTTTTTTTTTTTTTTTTTTTTTAAAGATTTATTTTATTATATGTAAGTACACTGTAGCTGTCCTCAGACACTCCAGAAGAAGGAGCCAGATCTTGTTATGGATGGTTGTGAGCCACCATGTGGTTGCTGGGATTTGAACTTATCACCTTCGGAAGAGCAGTCGGGTGCTCTTACCCGCTGAGCCATTTCACCAGCCCCCGAGTTCTAGAACTTTTAATAGTATGAAAGTAGTGTGCACATAATAGGAACTGTACTTTGAGTTCTGCATTTTTGTACTTTTCCTGGGATGGAGGTCTATGGTGCTGCTCCAGCAGCAGTGAGCATCAGTTTCCAATTGGCCACTCACCCTCAGGCTCACCCTCAGGCTCACCCTCAGGCTCACCTGATGCTCACAGTATAACTCTTGCTGAGCTATGATGCCCAGAGGGCTAGGTATACCCAATGCATTTTTTTATTTTATCTGTATGCGTGTTTACCTTCACATATGTGTGTGTGCCCCATGTGTGCCTTGCTCCTGTGGAGACCAGAGCAGGGCATTCCCTGGAACTGGAGTTATAGGTGGTTGAGAGCTGCCCTATGTGGGCTCTGGAAACTAAACTCAGATGTTCTACAAGAGCATTGGGTGCTCTTAACTGCTGAGCCATGTCTCCAGCCCAAGAATTTTGAATATTTATTTGTTTATTTAGAGACAAGCTCTCACTAAGTAGCCCTGGATGGCCTAGTACTTGCTATATAGACCAACAGTTCTCAACCTTTGGGTGTCGACCCCTTTGGGAGTTGAATGTCACAGAACAGGTGTCACCTTAAGAACATTAGAAAACACCAATATTTACATTACAATTCATAGCAGTACCAAGATTAGGATTATTAAGTAGCAAGAAAAAATTGTATGGTTTGGGGTCACCACAACATGAGGAACTATATTAAAGGGCTGCAGCATTAGGAAGGTTGAGAACCACTGAAGTAGGCCACGCTGAGCTGGAACTCAAAGATGCTCCTGTGTCTGCCTCCCAAGTACTAGGGTTAAAGGAGTGTGCCAGCCAGCACACTAGGACCATACCAGGCATCCTTTATGTGCATCCACCTCATAATGGGTTTACCATAAGTTAGGGAGGGGAAGCTGAGATCTGGCGTCTGCCTGTACCAACCAATCGTCTTCTCTCCATACCGAGTCATCCCTGATCCAAGTACCCTTGGCCATTCCTGCCTTGCCTCTCCACCCACAAGTGCAGGCTCCCACTTGTTCCCAGGATGCTTTGTGTGGTTCTAGAGGAAGACACCAGCAGTGCCACCATTTGAGGTGACTTCTCTTATTTACCCCCAGTCCCCACTCGTTTCCCTGTCATCGAGGAGCCCAGCGCTAGTCCGTACCCACCTTCTGAAACCTGCCTGTCTTTTCTGCTCCTCCCCTCACCCACTCACATGTTACATGTGTGAGAAGTACCTCAAATTCTAGAAAGGAGAGCAGAAGAGAGCAGATGTACCCACCAAAGCACCGCTCACGGACATGGTTTAAGTTGCTAGCATACACAAAGCCCTTGATTCTGTCTCCAGTACCACAGAAAACAGG
The DNA here is from genome assembly GCA_902729485.2 of Mus minutoides. Lineage (NCBI taxonomy): Eukaryota > Metazoa > Chordata > Mammalia > Rodentia > Muridae > Mus > Mus minutoides. Next base: position 936,409 of record LR756407.1, read on the forward strand.
CATGTGGCACAGAATCAGAGGTTCAAAGTCATCCTTGATTATATAAGGGGTTCCAGGCCAGCCTGTCTCAAAACAACAAAAACCTAGCCTGAGCTGGGCGTGGTGATGCACATCTTTGATCCTAGCACTCGAGAGGCAGCAGAAGCAGGCAGATCTCTGTGAATTTGAGTCCAGCCCTGTTCTACATAACAAGTTCCACATCAGCCAGGACTGCATAACGAGACCCTGTCTCAAAAGTAAAACATCACTGGGTGTGGTGGCACATGCCTTTAATCCCAGCACTAGGGAGGGAGGCAGAGGCAGGAGAATTTCTGAGATCAAGGCCAGCCTGGTCTACAGAGTGAGTTCCAGGACAACCAGGGCTACACAGAGAGAAACCCTGTCTCGAAACCCCCCCCCCAAAAAAAAGTAAAACATTACCAGTTACTAAAAACAACAACAACAACAACAACAAAAAAACCAGCTTGCTTTGTGCACCTCTTGTGTGTTGTTGCTCTAACCTGCAAGACAGCAAGTCAAGTTAGACACAGCCTCAAGGTGCTTCTGCTCTGCCCCAGGGGCAGTGCCAGCCTATCTCATGCGTGCAGAGGGTGTGGCCCTGAGCTCCTCAAGGCACCCTTTCTGATCCTGCCAACCCTGGAACACTGGAAATGCCTGTGCTCTGGCACATGGGCTCAGGGTTCCTGAGCCCAACCTCTTCGGTTCCCCAAGGCCTTGGACCTCCAGTCCCGGATACTGAAGCGGGTTCCTCTGGAGCAATCAGAAATGATCCCCTTCCAGAATCAGCTGGCAGCCTCCATCTGCATCCAGATTGGGGAACATCATCTCTCGGAGAAAGATTACGACAGCGCTGTGAAATCCTATAAGGATGCCCTCACTTACTCGCCCACAGACAGTAAGGTGTGTAGCCCTCAGAGTGACACCCTGAGGGCTGACGAATGTGGCTCGGTTGATAAAGAACTTGCCTAACATTCACAAAGCCCTAGGTTCAGTCCCCAGTAGCTTACAAACCAAGTAAGATGGTACACATCTGTCACCTCAGCCTTTGGAAGTTGGAGGCAGGGTCAGGAGTTTGGGGATGTCCTTGCTGAGTGAGGCTTTTCTTCTCTGAGAAGCTGCAGGTGTAAAGGGGGAGGGAGGCCTCCANAAAAAAAAAAAAAAAAAAAAAAAAAAAAAAAAAAAGAAAGCTCTGTGCTAGCTTTGTTTGCCCCTCTCTCCTCCCACCTTCCTTCCTCCTGCCCCAGGCTAGCCTAGGATACTCTCTACCTAGCTGAAGATCACCTTGAACTTCTGATACTCCTGCTTCTCTCTGGCATGCTGGGATTTCTTTGCTTTTTTTTTTTTTCCCACCACACCGTGCTTTACTGAAAGAAGAACTCACTATGTAGGCTATGCTGGCCTGGGATTCATATGTAGACTGTGTTAGGTTAAAAATTTGAATAACCATGCCTGGTTCTAGCCATTTTTTTCAATATTTATCTAATGTGTATGGGTGTTTTGTCTGAATATCCATCTGCACACCAGAAGAGGACATCAGACCCCATTATATTGTGAGCTGCCATGTGAATGCTGGGAATGGAAATCACGGCTCTTGGGAAAAGAGCCAGTGCTGTTAACCACTGAGCCATCCTTCCAGCCCTCATCTTGCTAGTTTTTTTGAGACAGGGTCTTAGCGTGTGTGTTTACCAGACTGGTCATGAGTTCACTACTGTGTAGCCCAGGCTAGCCTTAAGGTGGTTCTCCTACTGAATGGCCGTATCCCAGGTGAGCATTACAGTCTAAGTCTGGTTTCTCGGCTCGCTTTTTAAAATTTCCCAGCAGTCCTTTGAGCTAAACCTCGTGACATTGCCATCTAATAGATAAAGCTCAAAGGCACGAAGACACAAGGCCAAAGCCAAGTACAGATGTCTAGGGCTTACAGTAACTTAACTCAGAGTTCTAGAACTTTTAATAGTATGAAAGTAGTGTGCACATAATAGGAACTGTACTTTGAGTTCTGCATTTTTGTACTTTTCCTGGGATGGAGGTCTATGGTGCTGCTCCAGCAGCAGTGAGCATCAGTTTCCAATTGGCTGCTCACCCTCAGGCTCACCCTCAGGCTCACCCTCAGGCTCACCCTCAGGCTCACCTGATGCTCACAGTATAACTCTTGCTGAGCTATGATGCCCAGAGGGCTAGGTATACCCAATGCATTTTTTTATTTTATCTGTATGCGTGTTTACCTTCACATATGTGTGTGTGCCCCATGTGTGCCTTGCTCCTGTGGAGACCAGAGCAGGGCATTCCCTGGAACTGGAGTTATAGGTGGTTGAGAGCTGCCCTATGTGGGCTCTGGAAACTAAACTCAGATGTTCTACAAGAGCATTGGGTGCTCTTAACTGCTGAGCCATGTCTCCAGCCCAAGAATTTTGAATATTTATTTGTTTATTTAGAGACAAGCTCTCACTATGTAGCCCTGGATGGCCTAGTACTTGCTATATAGACCAACAGTTCTCAACCTTTGGGTGTCGACCCCTTTGGGAGTTGAATGTCACAGAACAGGTGTCACCTTAAGAACATTGGAAAACACCAATATTTACATTACATAGCAGTACCAAGATTAGGATTATTAAGTAGCAAGAAAAAATTGTATGGTTTGGGGTCACCACAACATGAGGAACTATATTAAAGGGCTGCAGCATTAGGAAGGTTGAGAACCACTGAAGTAGGCCACGCTGAGCTGGAACTCAAAGATGCTCCTGTGTCTGCCTCCCAAGTACTAGGGTTAAAGGAGTGTGCCAGCCAGCACACTAGGACCATACCAGGCATCCTTTATGTGCATCCACCTCATAATGGGTTTACCATAAGTTAGGGAGGGGAAGCTGAGATCTGGCATCTGCCTGTACCAACCAACCGTCTTCTCTCCATACCGAGTCATACCTGATCCAAGTACCCTTGGCCATTCCTGCCTTGCCTCTCCACCCACAAGTGCAGGCTCCCACTTGTTCCCAGGATGCTTTGTGTGGTTCTAGAGGAAGACACCAGCAGTGCCACCATTTGAGGTGACTTCTCTTATTTACCCCCAGTCCCCACTCGTTTCCCTGTCATCGAGGAGCCCAGCGCTAGTCTGTACCCACCTTCTGAAACCTGCCTGTCTTTTCTGCTCCTCCCCTCACCCACTCACATGTTACATGTGTGAGAAGTGCCTCAAATTCTAGAAAGGAGAGCAGAAGAGAGCAGATGTACCCACCAAAGCACCGCTCACGGACATGGTTTAAGTTGCTAGCATACACAAAGCCCTAGATTCTGTCTCCAGTACCACAGAAAACAGGCATGTGGCACAGAATCAGAGGTTCAAAGTCATCCTTGATTATATAAGGGGTTCCAGGCCAGCCTGTCTCAAAACAACAAAAACCTAGCCTGAGCTGGGCGTGGTGATGCACATCTTTGATCCTAGCACTCGAGAGGCAGCAGAAGCAGGCAGATCTCTGTGAATTTGAGTCCAGCCCTGTTCTACATAACAAGTTCCACATCAGCCAGGACTGCATAACGAGACCCTGTCTCAAAAGTAAAACATCACTGGGTGTGGTGGCACATGCCTTTAATCCCAGCACTAGGGAGGGAGGCAGAGGCAGGAGAATTTCTGAGATCAAGGCCAGCCTGGTCTACAGAGTGAGTTCCAGGACAACCAGGGCTACACAGAGAGAAACCCTGTCTCGAAACCCACCCCCCCCAAAAAAGTAAAACATTACCAGTTACTAAAAACAACAACAACAACAACAAAAAACCAGCTTGCTTTGTGCACCTCTTGTGTGTTGTTGCTCTAACCTGCAAGACAGCAAGTCAAGTTAGACACAGCCTCAAGGTGCTTCTGCTCTGCCCCAGGGGCAGTGCCAGCCTATCTCATGTGTGCAGAGGGTGTGGCCCTGAGCTCCTCAAGGCACCCTTTCTGATCCTGCCAACCCTGGAACACTGGAAATGCCTGTGCTCTGGCACATGGGCTCAAGGTTCCTGAGCCCAACTTCTTCGGTTCCCCAAGGCCTTGGACCTCCAGTCCCGGATACTGAAGCGGGTTCCTCTGGAGCAATCAGAAATGATCCCCTTCCAGAATCAGCTGGCAGCCTCCATCTGCATCCAGATTGGGGAACATCATCTCTCGGAGAAAGATTACGACAGCGCTGTGAAATCCTATAAGGATGCCCTCACTTACTCGCCCACAGACAGTAAGGTGTGTGGCCCTCAGAGTGACACCCTGAGGGCTGACGAATGTGGCTTGGTTGATAAAGAACTTGCCTAACATTCACAAAGCCCTAGGTTCAGTCCCCAGTAGCTTACAAACCAAGTAAGATGGTACACATCTGTCACCTCAGCCTTTGGAAGTTGGAGGCAGGGTCAGGAGTTTGGGGATGTCCTTGCTGAGTGAGGCTTTTCTTCTCTGAGAAGCTGCAGGTGTAAAGGGGGAGGGAGGCCTCCAGGGTGGGAAGCAGCACCCCCCGCCCCCTTGACTCTGGGTCCTCAGCTACTACAGTTCTTACAGGAGGCTAAGAGGATCATCCTTGGGCCACTTAT
>LR756407.1:941795-1057719 GCA_902729485.2 Mus minutoides
GAGGCAAGAATGGGGAAGATACCTCTGAAAGCCATGTTCTCCTGGCCTTTGCAAGTTCCCGCTGCTTGGGGTGAGGGGGGTGGTAAGAGCTGTGACTGCCAGGCTGCTTGGGAATGGAGCCCAAGCTGAGTTTCCAAGCCAGCTGAGAGTTATAGGAGGGGTTTGGTTCCAGATGAGGAACCAGCTCACACTAAGTTCACACTGAAGAAAGAGCTGAGCAGTGGAAGAGTGATTGCTTAGTACAGAAAGCCCTGGGTTCAGTCCCCGACACCACATCAAGCTTTCTTCTCTGCACTTGGGAGGTGGAGGCAGGGGGTCATCCTTGACTACACAATGAGTTGGAGGCCAGCCTGAGATACATGAAATCTCAAAAATATACCTACATGTATTGTGTGAAGAAAAAAAAGCTGGTAACTGTTCACCCTTTGACAGAAAGCTCATAGCAGGTACTGTTCAAGGCCTTGGAATCAGAAGGGCAGGGCATGAGTCTTACCTGCAGATTGCCCTCAGGCAAGAGGAAGGTGAGACGCATGTGGGAGACTCTAACACAAGCCTGCCATCTATCCTGGAGTCCCGGGCACAGAGAAATGCTCAGAGGAAGGAGCAGAGGCCCGAGAGGCCTGCTGCTAAACTCGACAGAATGGCAGGGAAATTTGGTAGGACAGGAGGGCCAGAGCCATCATCTGCCCGAGACAAGGTGCCTGCCTGCTTTAGAAGCCAGCTGATAGGCCAGGCACGCCGGCCGCGAGGGAAGTCGCAGTCAAAGGTGATTGCAGGATTTTCCAGAGCGAGCCTGCGGCGCTGGCTTGTTTGCTCTGTCTGGTCTTGTCCTAGGTGGTGCTGGAGCTGGCGCAGCTTTACCTGCTTCAGGGGCAACTGGACCTGTGTGAACAGCGCTGTGCCCCCCTCTTAGAGACGGAGCAGACCCACGAGAGAGCCGCTGTGGTAGGAGATGCCAGGCGGCACACCGCCCCAGGGCCCTGGGACCAGATTTAGGCTGCTTTCTAACTGCTGACCCTCAAATGCCTCACTGGCTTTGGGACCCGGCCCCCCAGCCTCTTGCTCTGCCCTTCATAGGGAGGGATGGGCAGGCCAGCAGAGGGCAGCAGCAACCTCTGTGCCAGGCTGTGGGGGCGGGGCTTGGTTGAATGGACTTCAGGGGAAACCACACCCATTATGAGGTGGAGGTGAAGGTCGGGTGACTGGAAGCCTGTGAAGTAGCCCTCCCCGGTCAGGCCTTCTAGCTTATCTGTTACACCTTCTCCAGGGCCACCCCAAGCTCACACCTTGCAGAGTCATAAAATAACCTGCGATCTCTACCTCCAACCTGTGTCAAGTTGACACACAAAACCAGCCAGTACAATTGACCCCTTGTCAATCTGACACACAAACACATCACTATTAAGCCTCAACCTGTTTTCTTTTTTTTGGTTTTTCGAGACAGGGTTTCTCTGTATAGCCCTGGCTGTCCTGGAACTCACTTTGTAGACCAGGCTGGCCTCGAACTCAGAAATCCGCCTGCCTCTGCCTCCCGAGTGCTGGGATTAAAGGCGTGCGCCACCACCGCCCGGCTCAACCTTTACTTTCTTTTTTTCTTTTTCTTTTTCTTTTTTTTTTTTAAAGATTTTATTTTATTATTTTTATTATATGTAAGTACACTGTAGCTGTCCTCAGACACTCCAGAAGAGGGAGCCATATCTCGTTACGGATGGTTGTGAGCCACCATGTGGTTGCTGGGATTTGAACTTATCACCTTCGGAAGAGCAGTCGGGTGCTCTTACCCGCTGAGCCATCTCACCAGCCCCCAACCTTTACTTTCTTATTCATCCCCAAGATCTAGATAATTTTTTTTTAAAGATTTATTTTATTTATTATATGTAAGTACACTGTAGCTGTCTTCAGGCATTCCAGAAGAGGGCGCCAGATCTCATTAAGGATGGTTGTGAGCCACCATGTGGTTGCTGGGATTTGAACTTATCACCTTCGGAAGAGCAGTCCGGTGCTCTTACCCGCTGAGCCATCTCACCAGCCCCAATCTAGATAATTTTAAAAGTCCCACAGTCTTGTATGTTAAAGTTCAATCTCTTTAAAATGTCCAATATCTTTTAAAATTCAAAGTCTCTTAACTGTGGGCTCCACTAAAATACTTTCTTCCTTCAAGAGGTAAAAACATCAGGGCACAGTCATAATCAAAAGCAAAAATCAATCTCCAACCATCCAATGTCTGGGATCCAACTCATAATCTTCTGGGCTCCTCGAAGGGAAGGGCTTGGGTCACTTCTTGAGCCATGCCCTTTGTAGCACACACAGTTGTCATCTAGGCTCCAGCTGCCTGTCGGGTAGGGTGTCCCTGATCCCACAGGCTCTCTGGACCAGGGAGACTACCTAGCTGGGAGAGTCTTTTCTGCCTTTCCTCTCTGCCAGCCCCCATGCATGCCACTCTCAGGAATACACAGCTTGTGTCTTCTGATAGATGCTGGCCGACCTGATGTTTAGAAGACAAAACTATGAAACTGCCATCGATCTCTACCGCCAAGTGTTGGAGAAAGCTCCAGGTAACTAGGACCAGCAGACTGCTTCCCCCCCCAGCCAGCACCGCTATCCCAGAGAAGGGTGGGCCTTCTCCCCTCCTTCCTGGCTGGTCAGAGGAAGCCCCTTTCTTTCCAATTGTTCCCAGAGAGGCAGGAAACTGATAAAGACCCAGAACGTGGCAGCCCTTCCTGAGTCCAAGGGGCCAGTTCCTGGACCCAGGCACTTGGCACTGGAGCCAGGACAGCCTGTCTGTCCCCATATCTTTGCAGCCACTGGGACTGAACAGTCTCCCCTATGGCCACACCCACATGAAAGACAGTTAGATGTTCTCTCTTGATTGTTGCTGAGCCCTTACTTGCTGCTGAATGAAACAGCTGCTTCAAGGGTCAAACCTGAAGCCCAAGCCACAGAGCCAGCCAGTCCACAGTAGTCACCACAGGCACAGCAGTCATGGTTAGGGTACCTGGGTCTGAATCGTGCTCTCATTTGTCTGTGTGATCCTCCATTCTTTTTGTCCTCATCTGTCAAATGGGCACAGAAAGAATATTTACCTATAGCTAAGTCACAGGCAGAGTACAGAGCCAGGTGCAGTGTAGGCACCAGATAAGTAAGTGTAACTGTGCTGTCACTGTGTGTGTGTGTGTGACAGAGAGAGCAAGCCTAGAGGTCAGGGGATGAAAGACACTGGGTGATCCTGCTCTACCACCGTCATCCTTGTTCTCTTGGAACAAGATCTCTAGCTGAGGGCCTGAGAGATGGCTCCGAGGATAAGAGCACTGACTGTTTTTCCAGAGGCCCTGAGTTCAATTCCCAGCAAACACATGGTGGCTCACAACCATCTGTAATGGGGAACTGATGCCCTCTTCTGGTGTGTCTGAAGACAGTGACAGCGTACTCATATACATGAAATAAATAAATAAATCTTCAAAAAAAAAGGGGGGGGGAGATCTCTAGTGGAACTTGGAACTTGAACTTGGCCCAGAGCCAGCAAGCCTGAAAAACTAGTCTATCTGTGCCCTCCAAAGCCTGAGGTTCAGGAGACACGTGGCCACACTCACAGTCCACCCCTTGCTTTTTAGATGGGCACTGGGAATTTGAACTCAAGTCCACATGTTTGCCTGGCCAGTACTTTGCTGACGGAGGCATCTCTCCAGACCCTGCTGTAGCTATTTCAAGCACTATATAATTTACTCACGCTTGCATGCAGACTTATCTGTGCTCAGCCTAAACAAGTAGTATCTCCTAGGGCCTCCTCAAGATCCAGCGCCCTTCCCGCTCAGCCCATCACACCAGTCCCCGCTCAGCCCAATCACATCAGCTCCATCACACCAGCCCCCACTCAGCCCATCACACCAGCCCCCGCTCAGCCCCATCACACCAGCCCCTGCTCAGCCCATCACACCAGGCTCTGCTCAGCCCCATCACACCAGCCCCTGCTCAGCCCCATCACACCAGCCCAAGGCAGTTATTGGCCACTGCATGCTGCAGATTTCTGCTCTCTCTCTCTCTCTCTCTCTCTCTCTCTCTCTCTCTCTCTCTCTCTCTTGTCTTCGAGGCAGGGTTTCTCTGTATAGCCCTGGCTGTCCTGGAACTCACTTTGTAGACCAGGCTGGCCTCGAACTCAGAAATCCGCCTGCCTCTGCCTCCCGAGTGCTGGGATTAAAAGACTTCTACTCTCTTATTTTAGACAATTTTTTGGTATTGAATAAACTGGTCGATCTGCTACGACGGAGCGGCAAACTTGAAGAGGCCCCTGCTTTCTTTGAACTGGCCAAGAAGGTGTCTAGCCGGGTGCCTTTGGAGCCAGGGTTTAACTACTGCCAAGGCATTTACTGCTGGTGAGTTAGGCTTGAGGAGACAGAGGGGCATCGGTGGGACCCCTTAGCAAGTAGCTAGTGTCTTTTGTTCAGTAGAAGGGAGACAGAGCAGCCTCCAGGACCAGAAGCCCTCAGACCTGGTGTCCATGCCCTCACGGCTCTTGGCATTTCTTTCTCTCACTGCAGGCACATTGGACAGCCCAATGAAGCCTTGAGGTTTCTGAACAAAGCCCGAAAGGACAGCACTTGGGGCCAGCTTGCCACCTGTTACATGGTACAGATCTGTCTGAACCCTGACAACGAGATTGTCGGTGGAGAGGCTTTTGAGAGCCTGGTGGGTGACAGCAAGTAAGAGGGCGAGGGGCGGGGCGGGGCGGGGCGGGGCGGGGCTTCAGCTTCTGGGCGGAGGCCAGGTCAGTGCCCCACCAGCAGGCTATCAGCACGAGTCCTGTGCCCACAGCTCTGCCAGTAGAAAGGAGTCTCAGCAGCACGGGGTGCGCACTGCAGAGAAGCTACTTCGGGAATTTTACCCACACTCGGAATCCGGGCAGACCCAGCTGCGACTGCTGCAGAATCTCTGCCTGCTGGCCACCAGGGAGAAGGCGAATGTAGAGGTGGCTCTGGGAGCCTTTATCGAGATGGCCCAGGCTGAGGTGCGAGGGCTAGGGACGGGTTCCGGTGGGCAGGGGTCAAGATGGGGGGGGGGTGACTGCCAAAGTGCCCCAATGTTTGCTTCTCATGGGTGTGCGCAGAAGGACAACATCCCTGCATTGCTGGCCATGGCGCAGGCCTACATACTCCTGAAGCAAGTCCCCAAGGCCCGAACGCAGCTGAAGCGCCTGGCCAAAGTCCCATGGATGGTGGACGAGGCTGAAGACCTGGAAAAGAGCTGGCTTCTGTTGGCAGACATTTACTGCCAAGGCGGCAAGTTCGACCTGTCCTTGGAGCTACTGCGCCGCTGCCTGCAGTATAACAAGGCAAAGCTCACTGGCCTAGGAGAATAAGGGAGGGGTGAGAGGGTGGGGAGAGGTAGAGCCAGAGGGGCCGGAAGCAGGTGCACAGGCCAAGAGAGGGCCAAGCTTATGAGAGTCAGGCATAGCCAGGAAGAGAAGAAAACATAATACCAGAGAGAGGTAAGAGAGGCTATGAGTCATATGCAAGGGTTAGCTTCTGGGAGATGGAACTGTTGGTGAGGGGCTTTATTTGAAGGGGTTATGCCAGCTTTTGAGTAAAGAGTGGGGACACAATTAACCCTTCAAAAAGCTGAAAGTGATTTTGGGGGTCCCTCATACACTTTGGGTTATCCCTGCTCATCGCCATCCTGGTCCCCACCCTGAGGACCATGGTGGCTGCTGCTTTGGGCAGAGGTGCTAGCTGGCTTTCCCCACAGTCTTGCTGCCGGGCCTATGAGTACATGGGCTTCATCATGGAGAAAGAGCAGTCATACAAGGATGCCGCGACCAACTACGAGCTGGCCTGGAAGTACAGTCATCAGGCCAACCCCGCCATTGGTAAGGCATAGGCCGAGGTACACAGGGGCTACTTCCCTGATCCTAGAACCCAAGTCCTGCATCCTGGCAGTTCAGGGAGCTAGGGGGCTCCCCAGTCACCAGAGTGTGTTCCCTCACCCCACCCCACCCCCGTCCCCTGGACAGGTTTCAAACTGGCTTTCAACTACCTGAAAGACAAGAAGTTCGTAGATGCCATTGAAGTCTGTCACAGCGTGAGTCACCAACACGGGTAGGGAGGGTGCCGCCGAGGTAGGCCCCCTGCCTGATCCCACACATCCGATCTTTCTCTGTACCAGGTCCTGACGGAACACCCCAACTACCCCAAGATCAGGGAGAAGATTTTGGAGAAAGCCCAAGGGTCTTTGAGGCCCTAGCTGTGGCTGGAAGGTGCTTGGGCCGGGAGAAGCATCAGTCTATAGATGATGGTTCAGGGGGAGAGTAGGAAGTAAAGCTGTGGAGAGACAGTGAGAAGTGCATACTTTCCCCGTTTCCGTGTCATCTGTGCTTTGTTTGGATCCACACCTTGAGTGGGAGCTTCATGTTTCTATGACCTGAGAAGTAATCCTGTCAGGGGAAGGAAGATGGCAGCTTAGCCTGTGCTGGGGATTCCTCCCTGGGTCTTTCTCATGGACCCCTACATTTGTTCCAGACTCTTGAAGACCTGAAAGAGACACCCCCCCCACCCTAGCAGTGATGGTTAGAAAAGTACCCTACAGTTACTTCGAGGTGTACCCCTACCCCAGTCTCGTCCCCAGCATCTCAGAGCTTGAGAAGCGCTGCCCCTGCCCGCCATGATGCCCACCATGATGCCCACCATGATGCCCGCCATGATGTCCACCAGGCCTGCCCAGCAGTGGGCTCAGATAGGACCAGCCACAGCACAGCCCCGAGCTAAGTCCCTGTGCAAGAGGGCAGCAGATTTTCAAAGCCCTTTCACTGGACTTCTCTGTTCCTACCCACCTCCCGCAGGCTGGACCACACCGGTTTGGAATAAGCCAGATTACCACTGAGCCCTAACCTCCCCCTACACACAACCAGGCTTTGGCTTTTGTAGGATATTGGCCAACCTGCTCACCTTCCAGGCTCCCACTTAATGCCTAAGGGGGCAGACACAGTGGTCCACGTTCAGGTGGCTAATGATCATTTTAACTGGGTTTTTGCTTCTCAGGATGGAATTGTGGGTCACCCCAGCCTCAGGGGAGGGAACTCTGGTATCTGGAGGCCTGAGGTCTCACTGTGTGCTCTTCCCAATTGCTGGCCCTTTCTGGGTCTCAGTGTCCTACTGTTCAGCAAGAAATTAGACCAGACAGACCTAGGCAGGGCACGTTGACTCATGGTGGAACACGTGCCTAGCATGCACGAAGCCCTGGGTTTAACCCACAGCATCACTTAAACTGGCTTTGGTGGTGCACACCTGGAATCCTAGCACGTTGGAGGTAGAGACAGTACAGTCATCAGGTCATCTTACTTAGTGTCTGAGGTTGTCTTGGGGTACATGAGACCGTGACTCAAAAAAGAAAAAAGAAGATTCTATTTCCCAAATCATTGTATCCTGCTTTGCTGGTAATGTCTAGAAAATGGTTTATTTATGGTGCTGGAATAGAACTGAGTGGTACGTTCTGTACCCCCAAGCTATACTTTTCACCCCTTAAATTGAACAACCCTATGCTTATCGATGTTTATATAATAGCTAGCACGACACACTTAGGAGTTCTTAGGCACCGTTAAACCGGATCTCTTTTTTTTTTTTTTTTTTGATTTTTCGAGACAGTGTTTCTCTGTATAGCCCTGGCTGTCCTGGAACTCACTTTGTAGAGCAGGCTGTCCTCGAACTCAGAAATCCGCCTGCCTCTGTCTCCCGAGTGCTGGGATTAAAGGCGTGCACCACCACACCCGACTTAGGATCTCTCACTTTTAAGGCTATTGATATATTCTATTTAAAGAACTATAGGCAGGCATGGTATAATCCTACAGTTACAGTCCCAGCACTTGGTGTGTGGGGGGGGCAGGGATGAGGAGAGACAGAGAGGGCAACTGCAAGCCTAAAGCCAGTCTGGCTTGCACAGTGAGTTCCAGGACCATCCAGGCCTGTGTTGCGAGATGCAGCCTCAAAACAAGAGAGGGGTGAGATAGCCCAGCAGGTAAAGGTTCTGAGAAGGGTGAGATAGCCCCGCAGGTAAAGGTTCCTGTCCCAACTCTGATGACCTGATTTGAATCCCTGGGTCCCACACGGCGGAAGGAGAAAACCAACTCCAGCAAGTTGCCCTCTGACCTCCACACAGGAATTGTAGCATGTGTCAACTCACTGTATAATCAAAATAAAAACATAATCATGACTGAATTAATGAATAAAGAAAGGAGTCTCAAAACAAGCCTTAGGGTGGGTAGAATGTAGATGTGGTTTTCAGGAAGCCATCCTGGTGCAAGTAAGTGCTCATTAGCTGCCCCAGCACTTGGGGAGCGGAGGCAGGAGGATTGGAGCTTAACAACAAAGCAAGCAAGCTTGAGCTGCATAAGACCTTGTCTCAAAAAGTGTGTCAGTGTGTGTGTGTGTGTAGTATGTGTGTGGGTGTATGTCAGTGTGTGTGTGGTATGGGGGGGTATGAGTATGGTGTGTATGTACTGGGATAACTTGCTATAATCCCAGCATTTGAGAGATAGAGGCAGGAGGATCAGGAGTTAAAGGTCACCCTCAGCTACCCAGCAAGAGTTTTCGAAGTTGGAGTTACCTGGAGGGCTAAGTTTTTCTTCTGGGGCTGGGGCTAGAACCAAGGACTTAGATGCCCAGCTGGCACTCCAGCCTCAGCCTGTCCTTTCTGTAACACTGCTGTCTATGTCCCATGCACTGATCTAAAACACTTCCCCCAGGTTCCTACCCTTCCCTATCGGGACCCCAGGTTCCTTTTCCCACGATCTGTTTCACAACTGTTTTTGTTGAAACAGGTTTACGAGCTAGGTCTGCTCTGGGAGAGCTTTGCAATAAAGGGATCACGTGGTCACATTTTGTCTCCACTTGACCTCCACAAACAAGACAGCCCAGGACTTGGCCCTATGGCCCTACATAGGAGCTGGGAAGGCCTCAGTCTGATCAGGGACCTAGTCCGTGGAGGAATCTGTAGGGGTGATGAGGCTCCCACCAGGTGCCCTGAATTACCAGAGAAACCTCTCAGAACCTTTGGAAGAGAGACACAGATGCTACACCCCCAGCTCGATCTCTGCCCTAGTATTTCCCTGCCCCAGTGAGAGGAGACAGGACAACAGGCTGTTCCAGGGTACTCTATCCAGTCACAGGTACACGTGCCCAACTAGAGGCAGTACTCCAAGTCCTCGGCCCTCTGGTGGTCACTGGTGTTGCCGTGAGGTCACCTCCAGATTGTCAAAAGCAGAAGGTCACAAACATAAAAACAGAATGGTGACCCAGGCACTCAAGGCACATGAACCAAGTCAGTTTGAGAGGAGCAGCAATCGCTTGCATGGGGTTGGAGAAACCTAGGCTCTGGGCAGGCAATCTACATATCCTATGCCTCACCAGGCAGTGAGACCTGGGACTGCATCCATCCTTCTGGGTAGAAAACAGCAGAGGGGCTTTAACACAGGAAGGCTCTCCTGTGGTCGGTCTCCGGAGGGCCTGTGCAAATCACTAGCAGTCAGGCTCCAGACGGGGTGCAGCAGCCTGCTCTGCACCCCTGACCTAAGCCCTATTCTGGCTGCCTCAGGACAGGTCTGGCAGGTCTGGCTGGTAGAGACAGTTCTGGAGCTCAAGTCCCCAGGGACTACAGCTGCCTGAGCAGCCTGTCACCAGGCCAGGCCTCCACTAGGCTGCCCTCCCTGGACCCAGACCAAGGTGTATGTATGCAAAGGAGGGCACCCTCCCTGGGCCTGAGCAGACAGCTCTGCCTCCTTACAACTCCAGATGGCATCATGGAGGAATGGGTTAATCCAGAGGGGGAAAAAAATGGCTCCACTCGCCCAGCCAACCTCTCAGCTGGCTCTCTGCCTACAGCCTGACTGGCCCGCCTGGAAGAAAGCCCAACATGCTGTCCTCCTGCCTCAGTACAGCTTCTGTCCATGCTACATGACAGTGCCCCACCCCACATGCTTCCTGGGGGTGCCCCACACTCCCCACCTCACCAAGAAGACCACACTTAAAAATAGAACGTCTTTATTGGTACCTGTCAGCTCAGGTACAATGTGTTCCCACAAGCACACAGGCTGGCAAGGCCTCCTGGGCAAGGAGGCAGGCCCAGAGCCTGCATTTCTTGGCACACACACACACACACACACACACACACACACACACACACACAAAGAAATGAATAAATTATAGTTCTGACACTTAGAGACAATAAAAAAATGCATATAAAATCCAACTTCAGCTAATGAAGGGCATAAGAGCCCTCAAGAGCCACCCCTTGCCAACTGGCCTGGGGGCATGTGGTGGGCCAGGGTCAAGTCAGTGCCCAGAAAGGCCTGAGACAGTGATCAGGGTATGCTTCATGCCCTCTTAGGGCCTCTGGCTTCACCATCCTACAGAGGAGCTTTATAACCCATGGCCTTGGGGAGAGGGAAAGTGGGCAAGTAGAGTGTCTGGGCAGGGGGTAGAAGGGGGTTTGGTCACCGCTGGTCAAGCACAGCCTCTGTCTGCTCAGCTGAGCCAGGCCGCTGTTTGATGGAACAGACCATAAGCTTGAACCCACATACCACACCGAAACCCAGACTGGCAGGGTACACCGTGGCAGGGTACACCGAAGACTCTGCCCCAACACTGCCCACCTGCCAGAGAGGCTCCACCACTGCCATCTCAGTCCCCAAATAAATTACAGAAATAAATTACATCTTCACAGTCCAGAAGACCTAGCTCCTATGGTTCACAGGAAGCCCCTAAGGCCCTGCGTTCAGCTGTCGCTGTCTTTGGAGCAAGGAGCATCTTACAGTACAGAAAGAGGGGATGCAAGGCTCCAGGAGCCCCGCCCCGGCCCCCTTCAGGCATACAGTAGGAAGTGGAAGACCTCTGTTTGGACAAAAAGAGACCAGGCATTGAAAGAGGGGTACCCTCCCCACCCTCCCTTCAGTACAGAAAAACATAAAAAAATAAATAAATTCAGAGTGTTAATGTAAAAATAGACGGTGCCCACATGGCACCGTGAGCAGGACCAGCCCATGGGAGACTGTTACATAGACCTCGGGGAACCCCAAGATCACATACAGAGCAGCAACAGGGGTCTCGAGGCGGAAAGAAGGCACCTTAATCCTTACACCGGCACAGGCTCCAACAAAGGTGCCAAGGCAGCATCCTCAAACTGGCTCTCCAGAAGGGGTTCCAGGACATCTGTAACCGGCTCAGACAGGCCCATGAGAGACTCCAGGAAGCAAGTGTTCGCATCCCGTGGTGGAGAAAAGCTGGGCAAAGGGTGGAAGGTCTCAAGGCTATCCGGGCTGCCCGACACCCTTCGGGAAGTATAGTGAGGTCCCAGACTATAATCTGGCAGAGCCTGGAGAAGCTCAAAAGAGTCACAGGAGGATAAGCTGAGGTCCCAGGAGCTGCTCTGGACGGCCTCCCCCTCAGGGGATCCAGAATTGCCAGGGAGGCTACCTTCTCTCAGCCCTCCAAGTCCGCTGTTCAGGAAGCAGCTGGCGTCCAGGTTGGCATTCTCATCTAGGATGCCCGATGCGAGGCTAGAGCCAGACTGACTGTGAGTCCAGCTGGCCAGACTGCCGGGGTCACCGGTACCAAAGATGTCAGCCAGATGGAAGCAGCTGAGGTTATCCAAGTTGCCCACACCCCCTCCCTCCTCCTCCTCTTCCTCAATTCCGAGGTCAGAGTCACTGAAATTCAGGATCTGTTCCAGGCTGTCTTCATCTGCGCCAGACCGGAAGCTGGGACCTGGCAGGCTGGGGTGGGCAGGGTGGTTTGGAGGCTCGCTGCTGCCAGAGGATGAGGTCGTGGAAGAGTCTGTCACGTCGCTGCTGCAGCTGCTGTCCCCCAGCTCACTGCTCAAAGAGGGCTTGGAAGGCGGAAAGGGGGAAAGCAGGGCTTGTTCAACAGGAGTGTCCTCCACGGGGGACTCCAGGTCTCCCAAGCTCTCGGCACCCTGCTCCATCTGCAGGCGGGTGAGCGTGCGGATAAAGTGCGTCTGAACTCTCGTCTGATTGAATTCCACTCGACCATTGGGGTTCTCACAGCCCTCACTGCAGCAGCCACAGGGGAAGGATGTGTGATCCATCTGCAGAGAAAGACAAAGCGAAAGTTAGGACTTCGGAGGTACAAGAAGCCAGCAGGCCCAGCTCCCCACAGACAGGGTTTCCCTGTGTAGCCCTGCTGGAGTGCTGGGATTATAGGCACACACACCCTTATCCTACCCAGTCCAACCACGCACCTGGCACTTAATGCCGGCCAGGCTGCAACTGCAGGTCTCAGGGTCACAGACGCCTTCACAGTGACAACCACAATCCTCCCGGGATTGACGCAGCACCTGTAGCTCCCGCTTCTCCTCTCGGTCAATCCTTCGAACGCCAGAAGCCCGAAGGAGGGCCCGTCGCTGCCGAGGTGGATGGGGCTGAAGGAAATTGGCTTCCTCCAGGCGGCCATTTGCCACGGCTACTGCCAAGTCCTCCTCTACAGAGGCGTCATCGATGGCATCCGCTGTGAGAGGCACGCCTGCCCCTATCTCCGGAACTCCAGCCACTGAAAACTACAAGTACAGAGAGAGGGTGTGAGAGATAGAGATTTAGCTCTCCCAGAGTGTGGGGCGCTGTCCGTGGGGGTGGGGAACACACTGTGCTCTGCATCTACAGGGATCTCTTACTCATGTTCTCTTAGGTCAGACACAAACCCCTTCTCTAACTAGACGCATGTATGTACTGGCACTGTCAGATCAGTCTAGCCGGCTGATCGGATTCAGCAAGGCCGAAGATTCAAGCATTATTTATGCCCAGGGCCTAGCCTGTGGTCTGAAGCCGACTACCTTCATTTGAGAAAGGGTCATGGCCTCAAGCTTGCTGGGGATGACCTTGAATCCCTGATTCCTCGGCCTTCACCACTCAAGTTCCAGGAAGATGGGTGCACCAAGATGCCTGGTTTATGCAGTGCTGGTGATGAACACCAGGTCATCCTCCCCACTAGGAGGCACTCTCCCTGCCTGAGCTATAGCCCAGCCATTGATTCTCCCCTAACACCAACACAGGCCCATTTCTCCGCACTAGTAATTTACAAACTGGGGGCTTCTGTACCTTCCACCTCAGCATCTCCAGCTTCTCCTCCTTTAAACGGCGGCGGAGCTTCTCACGTCGAGCCCGGACCTGCTCCTGTGTAAACTCAGCTAAGGAGAAAAGGCGGCAGGTGCTGTGCCGAGAAGCCATGCCCAGGGTACAACCACCACGGCTGGGCACACTGGTGAATCCCTGGCACCGTGGGAAATAGTAGACGGTGATGCCATTAAAGGCCACATGACCTGGCCGCTCCCGAGGAGCCCGCTTCAGGATGGACGGGGCTGAAAGGGAAAAGAGAAGGGCTTGAGCTTCCCTCGATGTGGTGTAATCTCTAGAAAGATTCTAACCCATTCACTTTCCCCACCCACCTTGGATCTGAACTTAAAAGCCAGGCCTGGCTGGATCTGGAGAACAATACCATACCCAACCCAAAACCAGCTTAACTGTCATTTATCAGTGCAAAAAAACCTCCCAAAGATGAAGCATCTTGCCACCCTTACCACGTATTTATAAATCCTTTGTACAAATTTCTATAATTCTTATTCTTTACATGTAATAATATAATCCCCAGCCGAGCGTGGTGGCGCACGCTTTTAATCCCAGCACTCAGGAGGCAGAGGCAGGTGGATTTCTGAGTTTGAGGCCAGCCTGGTCTACAAAGTGAGTTCCAGGACAGCCAGGGCTACACAGAGAAACTCTGTTCCGAAAAGCCAAACCAAACCAAAACAAAACAAATAACATAATCCCCTGTTTAAACATATATCAAAAAAACTGGGGCCGGGCGTGGTGGCGCACGCCTTTAATCCCAGCACTCGGGAGGCAGAGGCAGGCGAATTTCTGAGTTCGAGGCCAGCCTGGTCTACAAAGTGAGTTCCAGGACAGCCAGGGCTATACAGAGAAACCCTGTCTCGAAAAAACCAAAAAAAAAAAAAAACTGGAGAAATGGCTCCGCAGTTAAGAGCCCGGGCACCCACAGGAGAGGTTGTAGTCAAGAAACTCAGTTTCAGAAGCTCTAACGCCCTCTTCTGGCCTCCTCAGGCATAACATGCATGTGGTACATGGACATATCCACAGGCAAAATACTCATGCACATAAATTAAAAATATATATTTATAAGCCGGGCGTGGTGGCACACGCCTTTAATCCCAGCACTCGGGAGGCAGAGGCAGGCGGACTTCTGAGTTCAAGGCCAGCCTGGTCTACAAAGTGAGTTCTAGGACAGCCAGGGCTATACAGAGAAACCCTGCCTCGAAAAACCAAAAAAAAAAAAAAAAAAAAAAAAAAAAAAAAAAAAAAAAAATCAAAAGAAATAATTTTTTAAAGAAATGGACCATCAATGGGGGCTGGTGAGATGGCTCAGCGGGTTAGAGCACCCGACTGCTCTTCCAAAGGTGATGAGTTCAAATCCCAGCAACCACATGGTGGCTTACAACCACCCGTAACAAGATCTGACGCCCTCCTCTGGTGCGTCTGAAGTCAGCTACAGCGTACTTATGAAGAATAATAAGAAATGAATCCTTGGACCAGAGAGACCAACCGGAGCAAGCCAGGCTGTCCGGAGCGAGCGGAGCCGAACGGGGACGGCCGGAGCAAGCGGGGACGCCGGAGCTAGCAGGGCCGGAGCGAGTGGGGCCGAACGGGGACGGCTGGAACGAGCGGGGCCAAACCGGAGCAAGCGGAGCCAATCGGAGCGAGCGGGGCTGGCTGGAACAAGCGGGGGCCGTACGGGGGCGGCCAGGAGCAAGTGGGGCTGGCCGGAGCGAGCGGGGTCGAGCAGAGCAAGCAGGGTTGACCGGAACAAGGGAAAAAAAAAAAAAAAGAAATGGACTATCAAGACCATCTTTCAGTTTTAAATCAAAATTATACAAGCTTGAAAGATAACCAGGGGGGCTGGAGAGATGGCTCAGAGGTTAAGAGCACCGACTGCTCCTCCAGAGGTCCTGAGTTCAATTCCCAGCAACCACATGGTGGCTCACAACCACCTGTAATGAGATCTGATGCCCTCTTCTGGTGTGTCTAAAGACAGTGAGAGTGTACTCACATATTATAAAATAAATAAGTCTTTAAAAAAGAAAAAAGAAAGAAAACCAGGAAGTCAGCCCTGGTGGAACGCATCCATAATCCCTGTATTTGGGAGGCAGATGCCACACAGTTGGAAAACAACCTAGACTATATGAGAGTGTGTTCTCAAAAAAAGGAAGAAAAGAAAACTATTCCGGAAAAACCCTTTTGGGGACATTCAGAAAGAAGCTAAAAATCGAGGGAGAGGGAAGTGGCTTAGCAGGCCTAGTGCATGGGGTGTGTGAGGAGAGGAGTGAGCCCCGGTGGTGTTCCTGGAAGGGGTAGGGTGTGCCGGGGAAACAGAGCCACAACACCCCTCAAAGGCCCCAGAGCCAGAGCCACTCAAGCAAGGTCTCTGTCTCCAACAGCGCAACCCCCACGGTCAACAGGAAGTCAAGGTGTCTCTGCAGAGTGGAGCAGTCACAGGACTTCACAGAAGGAGGCACCCTGAAGGGGCTACCGAGGCCAAAAAGGCCAATTTCAGTTTTAGGGAAGGAAGAAGGGGGAGGGCTGGGGGGCGCCCAGAATGAGAGACTCACGAGTGAAACCCTGGAGGCCGCAGGAGTCCTGATGAGGCTGGAGTGCCTGACCACCCGGTCCCTCCTCATCAGAGTTCCAGGCAGGGGAGGCAGAAGAGGCGGGGAAAGAGGAGAGAGAGAGCCGGCCAGAGAACGAGGAGGAGGAGCTGGAGTCGTCCTCTTCCAGCTGGTCAAACTTCCTCTTCAGTAGCCCAGTCATGGTGGGATGTAGGGGGTTCCAACAGCTGAGGACAGACGGCCTGGGATGTAGATAAAGAACGGTTAAGTGAGAGGCTTCCCATCTAGCCATGTTTCCCCTAACCCCTGCTTACCTTCCATGGTATCTCCCAGACCCTGAGCCCTCTAGCCCGGCCAGAAGCTGCAGGTTCATGGTAGTGTCTCCAGTAGGGTCCCCAGCCCCAAACAACACAGTACCTCCTCCCTCAAATAAGTCTTAACATGCAAATCCAAATCCCGGAGACTTTGGCCTCTCAAGACCTGGCCCCTGATAACAAGCCTTCTCTGGAAAACAGCCAGGTATCTTCCCCATTGCCACCTACACATTCATACATGCACACACCTAAACACATGCACATACGTACACCAGACACACACAGGCCAGCAGGCAGACAGACCAACAGATGGACTGACTGAACTAGCCTGGCTCATCTTCACAGGAATCCTGGAAGCTGACTCACAGGCACTCAGGTCTTTGTGCACTTGCCTGTGCGGGGGGCCTTCTGCAATCTCCAGAGCCCCTCTCTAAGGGCAGCACTCCTCTCCCACCACATAGGTCCACCACTTTGCCCACTGACAGCTTCAGGTCAGCTCCTGGGCCAGGCTGAACAGGAGCTCTGAGAATGGGCACTGGTTTTGATGTTGGCTGGATTCCCAGCAGAAGGACTTTCCCAAGCCCCTCCCCTCCCTGGGATGGAGCTTAAGACTTTCCCTCAGAAACCCCCATGCCACAGGAGAAAAGTCCCCTGCTCTAGGCTGGACTGTGGCAGGAGACTTCACTTTGATCTTAAATTCACCTTCCATAGCTCACCCCTGTGGTTAATTCTCCTTAAAACAAAACAAACCTCTAATAGTGAAGCTGATCAGGACGCTGCTATCCTGTTTCCCTCGCTCCTTTGTAGCTTCTTTGGACCCCAGTAGGATGCAATCACTCACCAGTCAGGCTGGAGGGGTTAAAGCTCCTTCCCTAACCCCCCAGTGCTCAGTGAAGTAACAGTCCTTCCAGGACCTGGGGACCCTCAGAGGGTTCAAGGATGGTTGGTGGCTGAGTACAGCTACCTGCTGTGTGGCTGTCTTAAGTCTGCGGTACTCACTCATTCAGGGTTGAATGCCCACAGCTGGGGACTCCTCCCCCACCACCATCACAGGAAGTGAAAGAGGCAGGAAAACTAAGCAGAAAGCTGTCTGGGTCCTCCTTCACCAAGGTATCCTGTGGTCCCTTCTCCTAGCCTATACCTTCCAGCAGGCCCTACATCCGAGGGCGCCAGCTGTCAACTCACTGGATAAAAGTACTCAAGGGAGGACAAGCATCTCCTCTAGGCAAGCATGGGAGAGGCTCAAGAAAACCTCACCACCAGGTCAAGCCCTCACCCCGGGCCGGACCGGGCTGGGGGCGGGGGGGGGGGGGGGGGGGGGGGGGGGGGAGGACACACAGGTGTTTCCGGGGCAGTTTCTCAGGCTAGGTTACCCGGCTTCCCAGAGTCAGACCGCAAACACAAACAGCCCAGTTAACCTGTAGACTCTCCCAGGAGAGGAGGGTGTGTGGTCGTGAGCCAGGCATCACACACACACACGTGCACGCGCATCCTTACCAGACACACTCATGCACACAGGTTGACAGGTAGCCCCTAAACATCCTGCGACACAGCCTAATGCATGGGGGGAGAAGGGAGGAAAAAACTACCCCCCTCTCAAATTCCATGTTTCCTGTGAGGCAAAAGGCACAAGTCCGAGACCCCCAAACCAAGCAAGGACCCACTTCTCCTGGAAATACACAATTTCACAGGCCCCAAATTGAACCTCACTGTTCCCTCCCCATGCCATCTGTTCCTCTTCCTGTGTTCCCTGTCTTAGTAACTGCTGCCACCCACCCAGTTGCTCAAGCCAGAAACCTGCAGCCTGCAGCCTGCAGCCACCCTCAGCCTCTCCCTCCCCTCTTCTTGCACCCACACCCAGGCAGCCTCAGTCCTGGGAGTTCACCTACAGGCTAGGCATAGACTTGGGAGATAGCCTAGAGGCCAAAATCAGCTACCTGATTTAGACCTTGCTTTGGCTATTGGCTGGGTTGATCTTGGGCAGGTCCCTCAACATCACTGTCTCCAATTGTCTGAAGGTCCCAGAAGGCCAGCCAGGGTGGTGCACATATCTATCCTAGTACAGGAGAATCAAGAGTTCAAGATCAGCCTCGGCTATGGGAGACGGCGTCTCAGAGGAAATAAATACACATTAGAACCTCATATGGCCGGGCGGAATACAGGAATCAACACATGTCAAATCCTCTGTCAGTGAATTGTGTGCTCAGTGAGTGTGCAAATAATAGTAAGCCCAAGAACTCCTGAGAGGAGACACAGGAGTGAACTGGCTAGAAAATGCAAATAGAGATTGACAAAGGGGAGAACCAATCAGAGGGCACTTTATCTGCCTTCTCCACAGCCAGACTAGACAGGACAGTCTTCTAGGAGGAGGGGTGTGAGACCAGGGGACAGTTGTGAGGGGATTTCCTGGGGGTGGGGGTGGGGGTGAGGGGTAGGATGATGGTTAGAGGTTGGCCTGGGTAGGTTTGCAGGGGTGTTAAATGCTTCACAATTCCTCCACTGCAGGACCCACATTCCTATACTGTATTCCTGTTCTATGTAGGTCACCTGATGGTGGAGCTCCCTGAAGGGCTCCTGCAAAGCCCCGAGGTGGCTTCTCAACACACACACAGAGCTTGTCACCTGTTCTGGGTCTGCCCCCACTGCTACCATCTAGTCTCTTCTGAGCCACCCTATACCCCACAGCCAAATGACAGAAAGAAAACACCATGCTGAGCGCCACTGTTTACAGTCCCCATGCTGAGTGCCACTGTTTACAGTCCCCATGCTGAGCGCCACTGTTTACAGTCCCCATGCTGAGCACCACTGTTTACAGTTCCCCACAAGGCCATGTCCCTGATATCCTCTCTGCCTTCCTTCTCCAAAGACTGGAACAGCCCACCAACCCTTCCAGAAGTCATTTCTGAGTTGAGTATCATAGCTCATGTTTATCCAATTTCAAACGAGGCAGGAGAATTGCCTGGAGTTTAAGCCAACCTGATTTACAGAGAAAAACCTTCTTCTCCAAAAAGTTATTTCCAAAAGGACATCAAAATCCCCACCACCACCACCACCACTACACACACACTTCTGCCTTTTTGGGGTACTGCTATGGATGGAAAACACTTTCTAAAAAAAATAGTCCCGAATCAAAGATTAATCTCCAATGCCATGACCTTGGAGGCAAGTGCTTTAGGAAATAATAGATCTTGGTTGAGCGTCTGTGTAGACCTTGATGGCCCTGATCCTCCAGTGTTCGCTCACCTCCCACGTGCTGGGATGGCAGACATTTGCCTCTATATGTGCCAGGGACATAGGTCGGCTGTCTGGCACACACTGAAACCCTGGGTTCAACTCTTTAAGAGCTATAAGTGACCACAGTGTAACGGCCTCTCCTCACACAAGGCTTGGCTCTAGGCTATTTCTGCATGGCCATAATAAGCCTGGCAGAGAAAGGCCCAGGAGAGTGGGCACGCAGGACTGTGACAAAGACAGTGCTTTAGCCCAGGGGTCTTAGTCTTCCTGCCCCTGAAGGCTAATCTAAGGAGGAGACACATGCCCATCCCCCAGCCAGGGTCAGAGCTGGCTGAGCCAAGAACAGTGTTCAAAGGTGGCTTTGAGGACGGGATTGGGGGAAGGGGAAGAGGACACGCTTACTAGAGTGCAAGTGTAAGGTGGCATCTCAGAGGCTCCGGGTCCCCAAGAGTAAACAGATGTCAGAGAGGTAGGTGTGGACTGGATAGAGATCCACAGTCGAGTGTACCCAAGATAAGAACTAAGGCTGAAGAGTGTTAACATTCAAAGCTGCAGGCAGAGTTTTGGAAAGGCCAGGCTGTTTCAGGCGTGAGTGCTGGAGCCCTGGCTGGGTCTGAGGAGAGAGAGGGAGGGAGGGAGGGAGGGAGGGAGGGAGGGAGGGGTGCCACCTGGGATCCAGAGGCTGAAAGAAGGCAGAGACAGAAAGACTGCGCAGCAGAGGAGGCCAAGTCAGAAAACGGAATGAAAGATAGCTGAAGAGCCCAAGAAAGGCGCCAGACAGTGAGTCAGGGGGTGGGGGTGGGGGCTTCAGCAGCTACTCAGGAATCAAGATCCTGTTCCCAGGGTGAACACGGTCCTGTCCTAGGGTCCTGGAGGAAGGAAAAGCCGTTCCCAGGAGCTGGCTCAGACAGAAACACCACACCCCCTGAGGAGCCCCAGAGGCAGGCCCCGGAATCAAAGAGAACCGGGCTCCTTCCGGGATGGTAGCATAATCTGGGGCCGCCCCCTTCCTGCCACCACACACAGGCGCTGACAGCCCAGAGAACGGAATGTCACCCCAGTCTAGTGACCACAGCTATCTAATACTGAACCAGCGAAGGCTATTCCACTCAGGCAACAAGGGGCAGCTATGGGAAGCCTCAGCCCGCCAGTGCACTCCAGTCCCCAGCCCCCGGCTGCCTAGATCCCCCTTCCAGGAATCTGAAGAATGTGTCCTTTGACCTCAGAACCCCAGGTCTTGATCAGTCATGCCCCCACCTCCAACACCTAGGGTCACAGGACCCCAGACCCTCCCGAAGGGCTTCCTGGGATGCGGAAAATCACCTCCAAGCAGTTCTGGACCTCACGGAGACAAAGTGCTGGGCAGCTCAAGACACAGCAGACAGGAAGCACTGACGTACCCCTCCCCCATCCATGCCTCAGAAAGTGATGGGGGGAGGGGACAGTTCCTTCGATTCAGCCTCCAGGGCCCTGCCCTGGGTAAATGCCAAATGTTTGCTGGCTGTATGAAATACTTAGTTCTACCCAGGGAAAACTGCACTTGACAGTCACCCCTTCCTCCACCTTAAGCCAGTTTTTCACATTCATTCATTCATTCATTCATCAATCAAATCCTGGCTAAGCTTCCAAAAGGCCAAACACTATGACAGACATTGGGCACACAGGTAAAGGACCTACAACCAACACCTCTCAAGTCGGAGCTATACAGGAGATAGGCAAGACGGGTAGGACTGGGGATCTGAAGGAGGGACGTTGGCAGAGTTCCAGATAGGGGGTCACACTGCATGGTACAGGGGCTGGAGCAAGGACCGCCAGTGTGCCTTCTGGTAGCGATGCAACTAAGAGGGCCTGTGTTAGCCCGAGGGCACAGGAAGCCACCCAAGTGTGTAAGTAAGGACTGACAATTCTAGATTTGCATGGTTGAAAGATGGCTCAGCGCCTGAGCCAGAGAGGGTGTGACCCATAGGACACACAGGGTAAGGCCAGGTGAACTGACAGGACAAGCGCAAAGGAGAAAAGGGGGTGGATTTGGTGACAGCCGGGGAGATGTGGGCGGGGCTGTCAAAGATCTGGGGGCAGGGAGTATTGACTTACTCTCTGCAGAAGGCTGAGACTTCGGTCCAGAGGTGTTGGGTGGGTAGCTAGAGAGGAGGGAGGAATTCTCTGTTGTCAGGAAGGTGGGCTACATCTGGAAGTGACTGTATCGGCAACCCGAGTGACTAAGTGTGTGGCCGTTGCTGTGGTGTAGGCTTTTCTACAGTACACGAAGGCGAAAGGACCTCCGGGAAGGGGAAACTGAGGAAGGAGAGGAAATGCGTGCAGAAGAGGGAGTAGAGGTGCGTGGGAGGGAGCCTACGTGTACCCGCGGGTGGTCGGTGTAGCTGCGCCCCGTGACTCACGGCAGTGGCCTCTGAGTGTGACGGTGACAGGTGAACATACGACACAATCCTTCTCCCCCCCCCTCCCGGGGTCCGTGACTCACCAAGCCTCACTCATTCCTCACTCATCCCTCCAAACCCTCCCTGACCCCCGCCTGCCGGGGGAGCCCGGCACACGCCGCAGCTCGGGCACCCTCCCCCTAGGGAGCCCGAGGAGGAAGACGACCAATGTCACCTGCCCCGGCCACGCGAGTAACTTCTGAAAAGTTCTCAGGCAACTAGGTCAAAAGGAAACTCACCCGCGGGCACGCGCGGCCCGTCCCACTGCCACCTGCGCCGGCTTTGGGGCGCCTGGACATCTGGGGTAACCACAGCGAGGCGGGGGAGGGGAAGCCTTCACCCCCCACCCCCGCCACCTCGCAGCTGTGGGCTTCCTACCCCGGGCGCGAGATCTCCAGCCGGGCTGGGAGGCCGGATCCCGGCGTCCCCTCCGGAGAACCCAAGGGAGATCAGCGGAGAGCTGGAGTGACAGCGCCACTCACCCGAGACGCCCCCTGCCCCAATTCCCATCCCGCCGCGTTCAGGATCCCTGGCACTCACCTAAGCTAGCAGCACTCGCCCAGTTCACCGAAGCCACTCGTGTGCCGGCCCCAGGGTCGCAGCGCGCGCAGCAACCCGCAGTGCACTCGGCCGGGCGGCCGTCGGTGCAGCCGGCCCAGGTCTGCGCGTCCGGCGACGGCGGGAGAGACTGGCTCAGCCCCGGCCCCGCCCGCGGCTCCGCCCTCCTCGTCAGTGGAAAACTCCGGGGCTCACGGCGCTGACGCACGCCGGGCCTCCCGCCAGGCCGCCCCGCAGCCCGCAGCCTTCGGCCCCGCCCCGGAGGCACCGCCCCCTCCCCCGCCTCGAGCCTCCCCGCGGACTGGGACCGGGCCGCGGCGCCGCTGCTCCGCGCTCGGCTCTTACGATCGCGGAGCCGAGCTTTGTGCAGAGCAGGGTCCTAGAGATGCCCGCCTCTCCACGCCGAGCAGTCCCGAGCTGCAGACTGGGTAGACTGAGGCTGCGAGCGATGGAAGCTCCTCCCCCGTCTCCACCCGCCCAGGGCAGATTATTATCAATTCAATCTGAGGACCCTTCCCCTGCCCTCACCTACCCCTCTTTCCGAGATCCCGCAGAAAGTTAGCCCAGACTGGAGACCAGCCAGGGATGAGGAGAGAAGAAAAGGTCATCCCAGGGCCTGGCCTTCACCTCTGCCCTCGGGCCAGAGCCCTTACTTATTCCCGAACAATACCTAAAGTAGATATTGCTGGAACCAGCTTCCCCACCCCCATCCCCCCCTTTAAAAAAAGTCTGGTTTCTCCTAGGCCGGACCCTGGCTACTTACAGAGGCCTGCTGCCTCCTCTGCTCCCGCCAAGACCCATCCCTAGGCTCGCAGCCAACTCCCTGTACTACTAGGCAGGAGAAAGTGTGTTCTAGCAGTCAACTTCTCTCTCAGGAGCCCACCCGAGTCCTCGTCAGCCCACGGCAGGGACACTTTGGCCCACTACCTGGAGCGCTTTTCTCTCCCGTTCTAACTGCACCGCCTGGAATGTTTCACCCTTTCTCTGCTCACCTGAGGGAATCCCAACAACACCTAGGATGGCTCAGCAAGTACTGCCTCCTCCTCCTCCTCCTGGAAGCCTTCGTGGAAGCTCGACCCTCCCCCTCCCAGCCCCGCTCCCGCTGCATTCTGGGTTCTTCTGACTGTCCTAGATGAATGCTGTCAGTGGCTAGTCCAACCCTCAGGATTCCATTCTCCCCTCCCCCGGGTGCAGTAGGGAGGTGACCTTCTGTCCTGCCTAAATGGCACCAAGGGTGGGGAGGATGACGGGCCCTTTCTTCAGTCTTCAGTCCTGGATGTACATGTGTACAGAGGACAAGCAGAGTGGGGGTGGGGAAGTTAGTCTGCCCTTTATCTGTGGTAATCTGGGGTCTGGAGGCCAGACGAGATCCTCAACACACAGCTTTGGTACACAGAAGCTGCCGAGTGGCTGAGTCTACTCAGGAAGTAGTCTACAGGGCTAGCTGAAGATGGTGTAGCTCAATGGTAGGGCACTTTCTTGGCATGTGGAAAGCCCTGTGTTTAACCCTCATTTTGAAAACAAAACATGGCAGATCCGCGGTGGTGCAGGCCTTTAACTCCAGCATTCAGGAGGCAGAGGCTGGGGAACCTGAGTTCGGGCAGCCTGGTCTACAGAGCAAGTTCCAGGATGACCAGGGCTACACAGAGAGAAACTCCAAAACAAAACATGACCTGGCATGATGTTACACACCTTTAATCCCAGCACTCAAGAGACAGAGGCAGGGGGATCTCTGTGAGTTTGAGGTCAGCCAGGTCTACATAGTGACTTCCAAGAAAGCCAGAGCTACGGTATCTCAAAAAACCAAAAGCAAACAAAACCAAACCAACAACAAAAACCTAACAATAAAACACCACACACCAGCCAGGTGGTGGTGGCGCACGCCTTTAATCCCAGCACTTGGGAGGCAGAGGCAGGCAGATTTCTGAGTTCAAGACCAGCCTGGTCTACAGAGTGAGTTCCAGGACAGCCAGGGCTACACAGAGAAACTCTGTCTCCAAAAGCCAAAACCAAACCAAACCAAAACAAAACACCACACACCAGAGAACTGCACATCAGTCTGTAGAGGTGACATAGATTTCAGGGTTGTCACCCCAGTCCCCACATTTCCCCACCACCAGGTTCAGCCTTCTCTTCCTGTGCCTGCAGATTTACAGCTCTTGATGACCCTCCTCTCCGACAGCAGAGGGGGTTTGGAGGCCAGGTCTCATGTACCCCAGACTGGCCTTCAGCTCACTGTGCAGCCGAGGTTGGCTTTGGGTTTCCTGGGTCTCTGGCCTTCACCTCCTGAGTGCTGGAATTTCAGGTAGGTATCATAGTGCAGATTCTATACAGTGCTGTGGGTAGAACCCAAGGCTTTGTGGATGTTTGGCAAGCACTCTATAGACCGAGCTACCTCTCCAGCCCAGAAGCAGGACTCAGATGAGGCCTACAGCAATGTTTTTCCAGCTCCTGCTTCCAGTGCATAAAATGGGAGCATTGGACCAGTGAGCCCAGCCGGCTGCAACATTCTTTGCCTCCGATTCTGCCAGATGCTGATGAGGAGCTGGGCAGGGCTGGACTCTAGAGTTAATGAGGTTCTCTGGAGCTACCTAGGCTTGCATCCTGCTAGGCTCTGTATCCAGGAAACCAGACAAGACTAGAAACAAGGACAGGGGCTTCGTAAGGACTGTACTGGGGGCTTAGAACAGGGAACCTGGTGAGGGAGCCTGGCGAGCAGGAGGAGAAGGAGATTAAAGGGGAAAAATATAATCAAATAAGTGATGTATTTCTGCAGAAAAGCATCTCCCTGTCCTGGGATGGCTCACCAGATGTTGCCCAGATGTTGCTGGTGATGGGAAACATCTCCCTCAGGGATCTCATCTGAACTCTTCCTGTTGGTGGGGAATGAAGTATCTGTTCCAAGGCAGGCAGAGTCGGGTGTGAAGCACTCATCTGTAAAAATGGTGCTCTCTCTCTCTCCCTCTCTCAGGCAAAAACACGCTCATATTCTCAATCCTCAGGGAATTTCTGAATACTTGAAGACCTGTAAGTGCTAAGGACCACCCACCCATCCACTTATTTAGGAAAATTAAAATTATTACAAGTTTTGAGGGTTTTTATGGGGGGGGCAGAGTTTTTCAGTGTAACCCTAGTTATCCTGGAACTCACTCTATAGACCAGGCTGGCTTCAAACTCCGGGATCTGCCTGCTTCTGTCTCCAAGTGCTGGGATTAAAGGTGTGCACCACCACTGCCTGGCGTTAGTAATACTCTTTTGAATGCACTGAGAGGCATTTAGGGTGAAATAACGCCTAGGAACAGCAGCCACTACACGCTGGGGAAGCCGGCTACGGAGACCTAACAACTCTTTTTTTTTTTTTTTTAAAGATTTATTTTATTTATTATATGTAAGTTACACTGTAGCTGTCTTCAGACACTCCAGAAGAGGACGCCAGATCTCGTTACGGATGGTTGTGAGCCACCATGTGGTTGCTGGGATTTGAACTTATCACCTTCGGAAGAGCAGTCGGGTGCTCTTACTCACCAGCCCCAACAACTCTTACTGTTAGAGGCTTTATAGGTAAGCAATCTGAATTAAGCAGGGAGGTCTCTGAGCTCAGTGGGTTCTCTGAGTTTAAGAGGCTAGTGAAGGTCTAGATAAAATGTAAGATAAAATGTCTCTGTGGGAGCTGGATCTGTGATCTGTGACAGCCAGGTTCTGTTCGTGGCAAAGATGTTCTCTTGTACCCCTGTGGGTATACTTTGCAGAGAGAAGTAGCTGGGGAAACCCTAGTGCCCCTGAGCCACAGCTGGGTATTGAAGGGAAAGGGGGGGGGGGCACAGCCCTATCTCCTTAGGAGCCTCGTACATTCTCTTCTGGAGACTCAACTCAGTGACCTCATCATCCCTGGAGCAGATTCTGACCAGCTCCATGCTGCCTCTTTTGTCTCCTTTATTTAAAGGGGACCCCCCTCCCAACCTTCCATCCCTCCACCCTCCTAGGACTCTCAGCAGCCTAAGGCACAGCCACTGGAGACTGGGCCTGGACACTCAACCCTCAGTGTCCTCTGAAAACTTGATGGTGATTGATTCTAAGACTCTTCTAGGCTGGCTGAGTTGGTAAACGTGGCCAGCCCCAGCAGCTTCTTCTGATATCAAGTATTCTACAGGACCCGTTGCCCACCAACTTTAAGACCCACTGACCTAAGGCAGAGAAAAAAAAATTGATTAGGGAGGGATAGCCCTGGCTGTGCTGGAACTCCCTTTGTAGACCAGGCTGGACTCAAACTCAGACATCCACCTGCCTCTGCCTTCAAGTGCTGGGATTAAAGGCCTGTGCCTCCACTGTCCAGCTTTTTTTTTTTTTTTTTGGTTTTTCGAGACAGGGTTTCTCTGTGTAGCCTTGGCTGTCCTGGAACTCACTCTGTAGATGAGGCTAGCCTGGAACTCAGAAATCCGCCTGCCTCTGCCTCCTGAGTGCTGGGATTAAAGGCATGCGCCACCATGCCTGGCTTGTACCCCAGCTTTAAAAATTGGAAGCCTTTGTGTATACATCTTGTGAATTTAAAACTCTCTGGGCATCTGGGCGTGGTGGTGCACGCCTTTAATCCCAGCACTTGGGAGGCAGAGGAGGGTGGATTTCTGAGTTCGAGGCCAGCCTGGTCTACAAAGTGAGTTCCAGGACAGCCAGGGCTATACAGAGAAACCCTGTCTCGAAAAACCAAAAATAAAATAAAATATGGCTCTGGAGTGGCTCACAACTGTCTTGTAACTCCCATTTTGACTGTGGGCTAGGGATGTGACGTGGTTGTAGAACGCTTGTCTGACATGGCCTGGGTTGAACACCAACAAAATCCTCCACACAACTGGTGTCCTTAGCTTAGGAGGATCAAAAGTTCAAACTGCCAGTTTGGGGAGTTTATTGAGTGAGATCTTGTCTCAAAAATTAAAAGCACAGACTGGGCATGATGGTGCACACCTTTAATTCCAGCACTGGGAAGGCAGAGGCAGGTGGACTCTTGAGTTCCAGGTCAGTGAGTATATATATATATATATATATATATGATGGGGTTTATAGTAGAACACTTGGCTAGTAAGTATGTGATTCTCAGGATGACCAAAAGCAAGAGTCTCTTTCTCTCAGCAGACACCTTCCACTTCTCCACACAGAGCTCTGAAAATACCGAGGCCATGAATGGAACCCACTGGCTTTCCTTGCTGTACATTCCAATGAACGTGGGGCCAGGCTGTCACCTGACAGCGAGCGGTTGGCTGTTAAGAAAGGAGACTGTGCATTGACATTTAGATGCAGGGTTTTGTTTTGTTCTAAATCTGTGAACTAGAGTTAGACTAGTTAGTATGCCAAAAAAATAAAAGCCTTAAGATAGGATGGTTATAAAGAAGGCGCATTTACAAAAGTGCAGGTTCCGGAGCTCCCCAGGGGACAAACTCCCAGCAGAGCCAGACCTGCTGTCACTGCTAGGTCTCAGAGAAAGAAGAGACCAGGGGCTTCACCAGAAGGAAGAGAGACTCTATAGAGTTCTCTTGGCAGGGGGGCTGACAGGAAGGAATCCACAGTCTCTCTTCCTCCTGTCCCTATTCCCTGCTGGGGGCATTTATGGCAGAAGCCACCTGGAAACTAGAGCGTGACTCTAGTATTTTCCTGGTTTTTTGTTGTTTTGTTTTAGTTTGGTTTCATTTTTGGACAGGATTTGATAATGTATCTCTGGCTGCCCTGTAACTCACTATGAAGACCAAGCTGGGCTTGAACTCAGTGATCAGCCTGCCTCTGCGTCCTGGGTGTTGGGACTAAAAGTGTGTGTCAAGACCCCCACACACACCTGCCCCACATGACTCTTTGTGTGTATGCTGTGTATGTGTGTGCGCGCACTCTTGTGGACATGTATGTACATTTCAGACCCACGTCAGGAAAGGTCCTCTAGTCAACAGAGGAGTATTCAGTAGCAACAAAGTATATTGTTATCCATCTTATTTTTCTAGACAGGGTCTCTGACTGAATGGACTCATAGTTTTGGCTAGACTTGCTGACTGGAGACCTGTCTCAATCCTCACAGGCTCCATCCCCACCCCACCCAGGGCTGAAATTACAGATATATCCCTCCGAGTTCAGTTTTTACTCAGATGTTGAGATCTGAACTCAGATCCTCATTGCTTGAGTGGCAAGCATTTTACCCACTGAGCCCCATTGCTAACATTGAAAAGGAATCCAGAGATGAATAGAACAGAATGTCATTAAGTACATTTCCTCCAGTTTGTTTGGTGTGTGTGTGTGTGTGTGTGTGTGTGTGTGTGTGTGTGGAAGGTGAGAGGACAATGTGAAGGAACCCATACACTGTATTAAGAAACAAATAACCTATATGTTAGCATGAACCAAGCTCTGGGTTTGATACTTAACACACATCTGTAATTTCAGCACCCGCATTTTGGAGGTGAAGGTATGTAGTCCAAGGTAAAAGTCACTCTTACCTACATAGTAAAGTGAAGCCCAGCCTTGGTTACATGAGCTAATGTCTTCTTTCTTTCTGTTCTTTTCTTTATTCTATCTTCCTTTTCTTCTTCTTTTCTCTCTCCCCCTCTCCTTCCCCTCTCCTTCCCCTCTCCTTTCCCTTCTTCCCCCTCCCCTCCTCTCCCCCTCTTCTGAGATAAAGTTTCTCTGTATATAGCCTTCGGTGTCCTAGAACTCACGTTATAGAGAAGGCTGGACTCTAACTCATAGATCTGCCAGCCCCTGCATCTCAAGTGATGGGATTAAAGTTGTGCACTACCACAGCCCAGTTTACATGACACATTCTTTTGGGAAAAAAAAAAAAAAGAAAATGAAAAATTACCACAAGAGGACTCTCAGCAGATATCTCATCCTGTTTCACTGGCCAGGAATTCATCATCTCCTCCAGCAGCAAGGGAAATAAGCAAAGTGGGAAATGGAATAATGGAATGGTCATAATTGATTTAACCCCCCTCCCTGAGCCTGGAGAATGTGTCAAAATGAAGGGTCTGTTATCAAGAAAGGGATGGGGCAAATTCCCCCTGACATGCTGTGAGGCTGTTTCTCCTGTCTTATTTGACAGTGCAGCCTCTTGTCTGCTGGCATTCTCTGGGGGCATGATCCATGATCGCAGCGTGTGCCAGTGATTCTATGTGTCATCCAAACGGGTTGTTTGATCGACTAATTTTACTGAGAGCTTGTCGTGCTTTTTCTCTGGTCATAACGCATCTCAGCAACCCATGGCTCCATTTATATAAGCCCACCCGAATGAACTGCGATTTCGATTTCCAATGCATGTTGGACAGTTTCGATGAGGCTTTGAGGGCTTTATTCTCTCTCACTTTGAAAACAACAACAACAACAAAAAAAACAACTCACGAATACACACTCAAGTTTACCCACATCCTGGGAACAAACTAACTTGGTTTTCTTTTTTTTTTTTTTTAAAGATTTATTTTTATTTTATTATATGTAAGTACACTGTAGCTGTCCTCAGACACTCCAGAAGAGGGAGCCAGATCTCGTTACAGATGGTTGTGAGCCACCATGTGGTTGCTGGGATTTGAACTTATCACCTTCGGAAGAGCAGTCGGGTGCTCTTACCCGCTGAGCCATCTCACCAGCCCCTGACTTGGTTTTCTAACTGCTAATGGGGCCCCAGTGGGATTCATACCATTTCACAAGATTTCATATTACAGTGCTGGGCTACATCGAGTCAACCACGTTACGAGTGAGGTGTACGTGTTTAGGGGACCAGGGTGGGAGTTCGTGGTGTCTTTTGATACGATCCTCTATGTATGGATATTAAGGTCGTGAACCCTCCATTCCTAGTCCTTGGACTTAGTAAGAATCAATATGTCACTCAAATTCTAGTTGGACCCGATGAACTCTAGGACAGAGTTTTAACAAACAAAAGGTTCAGGTGCTCACATCTATGCTTATGACCCAACCCCTCTTCTTGACACAGGTACTCACTATATCAATCAGGCTGACTTCAAACTCACGGAGGTTCACCTGCCCATTTCGCCTGAGTGCTGAAATTAAAGATACGCACATTCATACATCTTCAAGGTTTGAAGCCACACTACCGTGTTACAGCAGTTAGATAAAGATGACTACCGCAGTGGTAGCAGGGATGTGAGGGTGGTGTGAGAGTATGTTTGCTAGTTGCATTACCGTGGATGGCCTTGTTGTTGCTGAGTATGAGCTCTTTCTCCAACCGGCCAACTCCAATCTGGTGTCGCACAAGCACAGGACAGTTACTACAGAAACAGTGATTTCTATGTCAATATCACTGATCTCACACTTCTGAGATGTCTGGAATGAAACACCTCTCTGCAAAGCAATCCTTATCCCAGCCCTGAAGGGGTCATGGGTCTCTCTCTAGCCTAGCTTATCATTGCAAATAGCTGACTCAGCCCGGGGCAATCTTCCGGTTCATCAGAACTTAGTTCAATTTACCCAGAGGGCAGGCTGGAAGTGGCCTTGAATGTAGCTTTTCACCTGCAGTGGATAGGGTAGCATTCTCTGAGGAATGTTCCTGTGTTCCAGATACTGTCTCAGTGAAATAGAGCTACCTTCTCTAGTAGTCTACTCAGTGTACCCACTATCCTCCTTGTTAGTTTTGTCTCCCCTCCCCTGAATATACACATGTCTCACACACACACACACACACACACACACACACACACACACACACACACACACACACACTGGTAGCACAGGATTATTACAATCCTAGCTAAGCCAGAGGATTCAAGGCTTGCTGGGCATGGTGATACATAACTTTGCTCCCAGCACTCAGGAGGCTGAGGCAGACAGATCTCTAGGAGTCAAGGTCAGCCTGATCCACAAATTAAGTTCTAGGACAGCCAGAGCTATACAGAGAAACTCTGTTTCCTTTTTCTTTTTCTTTCTTTCTTTTTTCTTTCTTTCTTTTTTTTTTGGTTTTTAGAGACAGGGTTTCTCTGTATAGCCCTGGCTGTAACTCACTCTGTAGACCAGGCTGGCCTCGAACTCAGAAATCCGCCTGCCTCTGCCTCCCTAGTGCTGGGATTAAAGGCGTGCGCCACCACGCCTGGCTTTAAAGACATCATTTAATTGGGGCTGGCTTACAGGTTCAGAGGTTCAGTCCATTATCATCAAGGCAGGAGGATGGCAGCATCCAGGCAGACATGGGGCTGAAGGAGCTGAGAGTTCTACATCTTCATCTGAAGGCTGCTAGCAGAATACTGGGTTCCAGGCAGCTAGGGTGAGGGTCTTAAAGCCCACACCCACAGTGACACACCTACTCCAACAGGGTCACACCTCCTAATAGTGCCACTCCCTGAGCCAAGCATATACAACCCATCACAATTACTCGACACTGAGGTCATCACTCTTAGGGCCTGTGCGCTAAGCAAGCAGACTATCACTAA
This sequence comes from Mus minutoides, assembly GCA_902729485.2. NCBI lineage: Eukaryota > Metazoa > Chordata > Mammalia > Rodentia > Muridae > Mus > Mus minutoides. The sequence goes on from LR756407.1 coordinate 973,410, forward strand.
GTTATAATCTGGCCTCTTTCTATTTTTATTTTTGAAGATATACAATTTTGTTTTCAGTGTGTATATGGTATGTATATATACATGTGTGTGTGAACACTTGTCCAAACAGGCTAGGGGAGTCTACTCATCCTGAAGCTGGGGCTCAAGCTGGTGTTACAGGTGGTGACGAACCACTTGATGGTGACGAACCACCTGATGAGGATGCTGGAAACCACCTGATGAGGATGCTGGGAACCAAGCCAGTTCCAGCCCTCCTGCAAGAGCGCACAAGCCACTCCAAGCCGGGAAGCAGTTCTCCAGCCCCACCCCTTATTATTATTATTATTATTTTAATTTTCAGACAGGGTGTCACTAAGTTGCTCAGGCCGGCCTCAAACTGATGGTCTTCTCTCTTCAGCCTCCTAAGTAACTGGGATTACAGACTGGTAAGTAACTGGAAAGCAAGAGTTTGTGTTCTTCAGGGAGAAATGCCTTGTGCCTTGTATCCTGGGGTCACCAGAAAGAGCTATAATGGAGCCAACCCATGTAATTCCTGCATTTGGGAAGTGTGGTCAGGGGGATCAGGGGTTCAAGGGTAGCCTCAGCCACATGGACAATATTTATGTTTGTTTCATGTAGACAGAACCTCACATACCCCAGGCTGGCCTCAAACTTACTGTATGTATAGCTGAGGGTGGTCTTGAACTCTTGAGCCTTCTGTTTCTACCTCCCAAATGCTGGCATTACAGGCACCTGCCACCCATCCTCACTTTGAAATGTATTTTTCTGGTATGGGATATTAAAAAATTACTAAAAGTAGGGCTGGAGAGATGGCTCAGCAGTTAAGTACACATGCTACTCTTGTGGAGGACTTAGGTTTTGTTCCCAGCAGCCATGTGATAGCCACAACTAACTCTAATTCCAGTTCCAAGTGAACCAACACCATTCTGGCCTCCTTGGACACTACACACACATACACAGGTAAAACACTCATACATATAAAATAAATCCCTAAGAGATTTTCAATTAAAGAAATACTAAAAGCACCCAGGGCTGGTGAGATGGCTCAGCGGGTAAGAGCACCCGACTGCTCTTCCGAAGGTGATAAGTTCAAATCCCAGCATCCACATGGTGGCTCACAACCATCCGTAACGAGATCTGGCGCCCTTCTTCTGGAGTGTCTGAAGACAGCTACAGTGTACTTACATATAATAAATAAAATAAATCTTAAAAAAAAAAGCACCCCAAACATTGTGGTAGAGGCCTATAATCCTAGCACTTGAGAAAAGCAGAAGTAAGCAGTTCAGAAGTCCAAGGCTAGCCTCTGCTATATAGACTATACTATATAGTGACTTAAAGGCTAGCCTCTGCTATATAGACTATACTATATAGTGACTTAAAGGCTAGCCTCATGCTGGGCGTGGTGGCGTATGCCTTTAATCCCAGCACTTGGGAGGCAGAGGCAGGCGGATTTCTGAGTTCGAAGCCAGCCTGGTCTAAAAAGTGAGTTCCAGGACAGCCAGGGCGATAGAGAGAGAGAGAGAAAAAAAAAGGGCTGGAGAGATTTTGAAAAAAAAAAAAAGGGGGGGGGGCTGGAGAGATGGCACTGACTGCTCTTCTGAAGGTCCTGAGTTCAAATCCCAGTAACCACATGGTGGCTCACAACCACCCATAATGAGATCTGACCCCCTCTTCTGGTGTGTCTGAAGACAGCTACAGTGTACTTACATATAATAAATAAATCTTTAAAAAAAAAAAGGCTAGCCTCATATATATTAGACATACAACACAACAACAACAACCCATACAAACTAAAAGGACGTATAAAACACTTAGGAGATACTGAGATGTCAGAGCAGGAAGATGGATCACCAGGGAAAGGAACTTGCCAAGCTTGAAGACTGAGTTTGAACCCTGTAATCCACAGGGTAAAGGACAGAACCGGTTCTTTGACTTTCGAATTCACACACACACACAAAATTAATATAAAAAAATTAAGATACTAAGATATGAAGATAGCTTTTCTTTGATTGATTGACTGATTGATGGGTGATTTTTTTTTTTTTTCCTGAGACAGGGTTTCTCTGCGTAGCCCTGGCTGTCCTGGAATATACTATGTAGAACAGGCTGGCCTCCAACTCAGGGATCGACCCATCTCTGCCTGTTGAATGCTGGGATTAAAGGCAAGTGCTATCACCACACTTGGCCTGAAGATGCAGTTGCGGGAGGAAGTCAGCTTCATGGGTCAGAGCACACAGCAGGACCTGGTTTAATCCAGATGTCCAAGGTCATTGCTGGATTGACCAGGGTGGAGGGATCCATCCCTCCCAGACTCTGCAGACCCCCCTGAAAGCTCACCATCATGCCAAGTCTGGCTTCCTGCCTGTTAGAGGAAATCCTGACATCTACCCTGGGTTCTGGAAAGGCAGCTCAAGGAAGAGCACATCCTAGGATGTGTGAGGCACAGTACTGGAAAATTCTCTTTTTAATGGAAAAGTTTGTTTGTTTGGCTACTTGTGTGTTGTATATGCATGTACCGGGGTACACTGATGTACCCTTCTCCAGCCCCTCCACCTCAGCTTTTGAAACAGAGATTCCCACAGAACCTAGAACTGTCTCTCTGCTAGACTAGCTGGACCCCTCCTCCTCCTCCTCCTCCTCTTGCACTATGTATGTAAGTAATCACTTACACAAGCTGCCAAAGCCTGACTGTTACATACATGGATATTACTTTCTCTCAGTCTCTTTCTCTGTGTTGGGTCTGTCTGTCTGTCTGTCTGTCTGTCTCGCTCCTTAGCCTGTCTGGAGTGTTTATCCCAGCCTTCTCTCTCTCTCTCTCTCTCTCTCTCTCTCTCTCTCTCTCTCTCTCTCTCCATTCTCCCCACACCCCTTCTCCTACTGATCCTATTCTCATTCTGCTTGGTCTCCAGTCTCACTAGAGGACCCTATCCCAGTCCTGACTTCCCTCCCAACCTCTAATTGCCAGAGGGCAGAGAGTGACCTCCTTTCTTTTTCTAGCTGAATTTGGTCTCCAGGATCATGGCTTTGTACACGGGTCCTCTTCCCTGCTGGATGCTGTCCATCCATCGGCTCTCTGGTCTTGGCTGTGCACTTGAGGACTAACTCTGCAAGCTGTCCCCGAGCCTCTTTGGCTTCAGGCTTCTCAGGGGTTCTGGGGGAGTAGACTGAGGTCGGAGGTGTGTTCCCCTGGTAGGGTTGCCGACAGTACTGGGCTCCTGCCAGCTGGCAGCATCCACGCTTGTATAGCAAAGTTAATCCCCTTCCTCGGATGAAGTCACACAAGTTGGATGTCTCATTTCTACTCCCTGCATCAGCTTGCCTCTCTCTTGCCTCTCTTCTTTTGAGACAAGGCTTTTGCTATGTAGCCAGCCTCAAAGTTCCAACTTCCCTGCCTTCCCCCTGCAGCTGAGACTCCTCTTCTTCCCTCTTGGAAGTGGAGATGCTCAAATCCACACTCAGCAGCCTGGGGTCCAACACTGTCCTTGCGGCTTCTGTACACTTGGCTTGACTTGCAAAGGCTATTTTTTTTTAAATGAAACTCGTCAACTTTTCATTCAAGCATGCCAGTTGTTTCTCCCTAGAGCCTTCTCTTGTTCAAATTCCAAACACTTCCCTGTTTCTACCAGTCTGAGACCCCAGCCTTAATAAGCAGCTCAGACTTCTAGTCCTTCACCTAGTCTCAGAAAAACCTCAGTCTCTTTCATCCTGTAAAAGACAGGCTTCGAGCTTCTGGTTACACAATAGCCTGGGGCCTCTTCCCCTCACACCTACATCCTGGCTATCGGTCAGCAACTTCTATCAACTTCTATCGTCAAAATCCACCTCAGCGCAGAATCCTGTTCCCTATCTCCTCCTGCTCTGTTAGGTCTCTGTTGTTTTTCTCTGAGATCATGGTTGGCCTCCTGTGTCTCCTCTAGGGTAGATCTCCACTCAATAGCCAGAGAAATCTGTCATATCATTGTTCAAGGCCCACTGAGGGGCTGGGGCTGTAGTTCCATTGGTAGAGTGCTTGCCTGGCGTGCCCCTTCAGTCTAGAATAAAGCTATGAGTAGTGGAAGCACTCAAGAGGTAGAGGCAGGAGGATTAGAAATTCAAGTGTACCCTTGGCTATAGAGAGAGCTCAAAGCCAGCTTGGGCTACATTGCATAAGACCCTGATTCAGAAAACAAAGCAAAAACCCTCTGAGGGTTTCTCTGCTGGCATGTAAAATCCAAAGGTCCCACTAGGGCCCCTTGGCTCCCACCCAGCGTCCTTCACACCTCTCTGGCAGATGCAAGATGTTCACACCTCATTCTGGTCTCTGCTCAGATGTCACCTTGTGTCCCTGGCCTTCCTTTCTCCCCATGCTAATGAGTTGTGATTACTCCCCTCCACAGGCCTTTGCTCTAGTCACAGCTCTGCCAGTGTCTGTGTGGTGTTCTTCACCTTGAAATAACTCAGTGTACTTGTTTTGTTTGACACAGGCCTCACTATATAGCCAAGGTTAGTCTGAACCTTGATATGTAGACCAGACTGGTGACTGCCTCTGCCACCTGTATGCAGATATTAAAGGCAGAAGCAGGAAGATTCCAAGCTCACAGCTAGAGCTTCACATGAAAGTCCTGTCTCAACAAAACAAAACACCATAGTGGGATATAACTTGATACTTGCCGGGCGTGGTGGTGCACGCCTTTAATCCCAGCACTCAGGAGGCAGAGGCAGGCGGATTTCTGAGTTCGAGGCCAGCCTGGTCTACAAAGTGAGTTCCAGGATAGCCAGGGCTATACAGAGAAAAACCCTGTCTCGAACCCCCCCCCCAAATAACTTGATACTTATACCCCTAGCATATACTAGGAGCACAAGGTACTGAGCTCAGTCCTTTACACTGTTAAATAGTGAAGTAAAAAATGAGACCAGCACAGGATGCGAAAATGTCGGCAGGGCATTCTTGGGCTTCATTATCAAGTATCTTAGATATCTGGCAAGTAATCCACTCAGGAAGCAGAGGCATGAGGGTGGAGAGTTCAAAGCCAGGCTGGGCTATATATATATGTACAGTGTTCCAGGTCGGTATGGCTATGAGACCCTGTCTTCAAAACAAACAAATACGCAGAAACAAACTGGCAAGCCAGTTGTCTTGCAAACTCAACATATGGAGTGCTAATTTCCCATGCCGTATTTTAAAATTAGCTCCTTACAGAGGGATTATCTAGGTCTTCAATATTTTAAATACTCTCTGGCCCCAAACCACCTCAACATTTATCCTTCTGTTGTGTGCTTATGGACAAATTCTTGCTCGTACAGTTGTTAGGTCAAAGGACATGCTCATATTTTCAAGTTATTCCTAACCCCGCGGGCAGACCCTCTCCTTTTGTGTTACTCGTCTCGGACTTTTAGCTCATGGCTCATACGGATGAGTACCGTTTTCTTCAATCAACTGGCCCTTCTCATAAGTGGCAGGGTGACGCGTGATCTTTTCTGGGGATTGAAGAGCCAAGTTTGGGCAGGGGACAAGCCTGGACTCAGACAGCTGGGTCCCACCCCTTCAACCCCCAGTACTCCCTCTTTCCTTCTTCTGAGTTTTCCTCTCTCGCCCACAAGTTTCAGATTCCTGGAACCGCTCTCGATGACCTCACGCCCGTGACTTCACATCCGGAACCTTCTGGGAATTCTCAGCCGCACTTTTTCGTAAGAAATCTAGCAGGGGAGGAGGTTGGGCGAGGCAGAGCTTTGCAGACTGCTGTGCGCTCCCCGGATCCCGCCCCTGGACCCGCCCCCGGGCCCGCCCCTCCCGCAGCGAGCACCGGACGGCCCGCCCATGCAGCTATTCATAGCAGTTTAGAGCCCCAGGTTGAGCCTAAGCCTTTTGAAATTAGCTAGGTGTGTTTTAAGTCTGCTCTGTGGTCGTGGATGGGAGAGCGTACTGAGAGAGGAAAGAGCAAGGTGGATTTGGAAGGATCCACGAATAGATCCCACTAATGGGTGGCTTGGGTGCCCCACAGTGGGATAGGACTTCGGGAAGTTGGGGCTGGGGCCAAAGATGGACATTTCTGATGGCTCTGAAGTCCTCAGATGAGCCTGAGTTGAGTCTTCAGGTCAAGCTTTCCATAAAAGGTGGATGGAAAACAGGGGGTGTGGAGTCCAACCCAAGCAAAGCCAGGATCCTGGGCTCTCCTGGCATCATGGGGGTCCCTCTCTTTCTTTATGTACTTTAACTATGAACATGTTAATGCTATATATTAAAGATTAATATCTTAATGCTATATGTTATATATTATGCTATATATGAAACCATTTTCTCTAGAGACTAGAGATGGTGCTGTCGGTAGTATGCTTTGCCTAGCATCTACAAAGCCCTGGGTTTGATCACCAGCATATTATAAACCAGCGTGGTGGGTGGCACAGCCCGTGACCCTAACGCTCGGGAGCTAGAGGCAGGAGGATCAGAAGTTCAAAGTCATCCTTAGTGACAAAACAAGTTTGAAGCCTGCCTGGGCTACATGAGACAGACACTGTCTCTAAAACAATCATTTTCTTTTTTTTTTTTTTTTTTTTTTGGTTTTTCGAGACAGGGTTTCTCTGTATAGCCCTAGCTGTCCTGGAACTCACCTTGTAGACCAGGCTGGCCTCGAACTCAGAAATCCGCCTGCCTCTGCCTCCCGAGTGCTGGGATTAAAGGCGTGCGCCACCATGCCCAGCAAGTTTTATTTTAGCTAGAACTTCAGAGCAAGACTTTGTCCCAGGTAAACAGAACAAAGGACAGAGAGAGACAGAGAGAGACAGAGAGAGACAGAGAGAGACAGAGAGAGAGGGAGATTGATTTTCTTTTGTCTAAAAGCTCATGTGCACCCTTGTTCTTCAGATTTTTTGACTTTTCTAGAGAGGGTTTCTCCGTGTAGTGCTGGCTGTCCTGGAACTCATTCTGTAGACCAGACTGGCTTCAAACTCAGAGATCCGCCTGTCCTCCGAGTGCTGAGATTAAAGGCGTGTGCCATCACCTCTGGCTCTCCTTCAGATGTTAAAAGAAGCTAGATTTTTCAAGGGTCTCTGAAAGTATTTTAAGCCTTAAACAGGATGAGAACTGAAAGGGTCAGCTGGCCCTGGCCCAAGCCAGAAGAGTGACACATTCTGAACAGAACAGCAAAGGCCCTCAAAGGACCGGTAGCTTGGGCGATGAACAGCAGCTGCCAGGAAGAGAGAGTCTGGACCACCCACACAGGGGAATTCGAAGGTGAGGGTGGAGAAACACCCAGAAGGGTTGTGTAGGAGGAGCGATGGTCTGGAGGTCTCACCAACGGTGGGAAGCTGTCACTGAAGCACAAGGCCAACAGTGGAGCTGAGCATAAAGGGGACAAAGATCTGGGGAGTCAGCTGGGACCTGGGGGGCGGGCATCTGGGAGCTGGGGCTTAGGTGGGCGGTGCCCGCTGCCACCCTTACATAAAAGGGGAAACACAGAGAAATAATGTGGAGGTTTGGGAAGGATTAAACAGGCATGAGGAACACATAGCCACTTGAGCCTTTAAGTTCATGCTCAGATTGAGAAACTTCACAGGTTTGTGTTCGGCTTCAGGGCTGTTAACAGAGCCTGTCAGCCTGGGTCCTGGCATTCCTGGCAAGTTTGACTCTGCCAGACAAAGCTACACTGAGAAACAAAAAAAAAAAAAAAAAAAAAAAAAAAAAAAAAGAGTTATTCAGTGTACTCACATGAAGATTAAAAACAAAGAAATCCATTGAACCCATTAAATTTCTCTTCCAGGGTCCTTAATTTAAATTTAAATAAGAGGCAAGAGGTATACCCAAGTCTTCCTGGGCCAGGTGTAGTCTTTCTGATGGTCACCACCTCCGCCCCAGGTCCTCCTGCAAGAGTTAGTGTGTGAAAGCCCTTCCTGGATGATGGTTTCCCTCTCTGGCAGACAACAGGCTTCAACCTTTTCTTTCTCCATCATGGGATTTCTGGGAAATTTTCAGTTTCTTGGAGTCCATTTTTTCTTTTTTGGGGGTGGGGGTGGGGTAGGGTGGGGGAAACAATGTTTCTGTTTCTGTTTAGCCCTAGCTTTCTGGAATTCACTCTGTAGATCTGGGTGGCCTCGAATTCACCTACCACTGCCTTCACTGATATGAATAGTAAAGGTTTGTCTGGCTAATACTCCTATAAGAGTTCATTATTTCAACAGTCTGATAGACGGGTGTGTATGTGTTCGTGTGTGGGTGCTGTGCATGAGTTCTCTTTAGAATATCTTAATCATCATCATCATCATCATCATCATCATCTTTTTTGTTGTTGTTGTTTTGTTTTGTTTTTGTTTTTTTTGAGACACGGTTTCTCTGTATAGCCCTGGCTGTCCTGGAACTCACTTTGTAGACCAGGCTGGCCTTGAACTCAGAAATCCGCCTGCCTCTGCCTCCCAAGTGCTGGGATTAAAGGCTTGTGCCACCACGCCCGGCTCATCATCATCTTTTAAAGGGAGGGAGTTCACACGTGCTCTTTAGAATATTTTAAGATTATAAAATAACTCTTGCCTGCTACCCATCTCAAAAGCTCCATCCCCAAGCATCCACTTTCTGTTTCTGAGGCCTGCCTGTCAAAACCACCTCACTTGGAGAGAGAGACCAAAATTAAGTACAGAGGAGCCTCCAGGTGTGAGGGGGTGGGAGTCAGGGAGGAGAAGCAGTCCAGCCTCTGGCCAAGAAAGTTCTGGGTTGGGGCAGGGTATGCCAGGTAGGGACTGAGGCATGCTGGGAGAACCTGGAGGCCAGGTCTGCTTTGATATGTAAAATATGCACCTCTACGCCTTGTCCGGTCTGAAACCAAACATCCCAGCCTTTTATTGATTATAAATGAATAAGGGTCTACTTCCTCCTGCTGACTTTGGGGCACAGTTTTATTTTTGGGGTGTGGCAAAAAGGCTGGAATGTTGGCCAAGTCTAGGAAGAGCTGGTGGTTCCACTGCTGTACGGGTTGTGGGACCATCTGCAGTTAGGAGTGTGTGAGCCCAGTTGAAGCAATCTGAAGGCCGGGCCAGGGCTCCTGTTGGTAACCGTTTTTTGGAGCTTTCCCAGATGCAGAGAACACCTGGATGTTAGGGCAGAAGATAAAGTTTAGGGAGATAAACTTTTTCTTCGGTGTACATTTGAAATTCGTAGGCTCATGCTCTTGGTATTTGGAGGAAGGATGTGGGGTCCCAGAACCAGGGAAAAGGATATAGATCCCACCCTCAGGAATAGGCAGGTGGGGAGGGAGACAGGCTGTTAGTTGACTGTGGAAAGTGAATTCCAGTAGATTCCCTGAAGCTTACAAGAATCTTTTTAAGTTTACGAAAAGATAAATCCTTCATAACGTGCATTTACTAACCTCAGAGCATCTTCTGAGGCCTTTAAACACTTTCTTAGACCCTTATGGTTTTGGAAGCTTTCATATCCTCAGACCTTACATAAATCATTCCTATCGTCCAATAGCTGCATCTATCCCCCTAGAGAAAGCAAAAGGTAAGGCTGATGACATTGTCCTCTGGCTCCGTGGGCACCATGGCAGGAATGACTCCCCCTGCCATGAGTAAATAAATTAAAAAAATAAAGCTGGGCATGGTGGCGCATGCCTTTAATCCCAGTACTTGGGAGGCAGAGGCAGGCAGATTTCTGAGTTCAAGGCCAGCCTGGTCTACAGAGTGAATTCCAGGACAGCCAGGGCTACACGGAGAAACACTGTCTCAACCCCCCCCCCCAAAAAAAAAAAACCCAAAAAACAATTTAAAAAATCTCCAGTTGACTGCCATCTTAAATACAGTTAAGAGGTTCATCATCAGTTTGATGGAATTTAGAATCAGGAACAATCTTGTGGTGCCTCAGTGAGGGAAGACTGGGGTGAGAACATGGTCTCTGAGAGCAAGCAGCACTGCTCACTGCTCTCTGCTTCCTGACTGATTACTGTCTCAGCTCTGCTGTGACTTCCCTACCATGGTGGATGGACGGCACTCCCAAACAACCAGAGAAATGTAAGGGCTCCCTGAAGCTATTGCTTCAAGTGTTTCTCACAGCCAGGAGAAGTGAGTAGCTGCGTCCTGTGATGCTCTGACAGACAAACCTTTATTCCCTGTAAAGTACAAACCGTGTACCTACTGTGTATCAGGAGTCATCCCTGGCAGAGGGATGTATTCTTCATAAAAGTGGGATTCCAGCGAGGAGGACCTGGCAGGGGAGAAGGCACTTGCCAAGGACGAAGCACATTCTGCAGTTTTGCCTCTTCCTCATCAAAAGGTGCTACCCCTCACTTGTCTGTTTCTTTTGTTGTTGTTATTGTTTGTTTGTTTGTTTGTTTTTTCGAGACAGGGTTTCTCTGTATAGCTCTGGCTATCCTAGAACTCACTCTGTAGACCAGGCTGGCCTCGAACTCAGAAATCCCCCTGCCTCTGCCTCCTGAGTGCTGGGATTAAAGGCGTGCACCACCATGCCCGGCCAGAGCTTTATTCTTAGGGAATCTGAATGCAGCTTCTGCTGGCTAGGTGGGCCACCTGCCTAGAGTCCCATTCCAATGAGTGGTGTCTATGACACAGCCATGCCACAGGGAAGGTTACACAGATGTGGATGTCCTCCATGTTACAGGACAGGGGGAAAACCATGCTTCTCTGGTTGTGTTCCAACTTCTGGAATCCACATCATGTCCACATGACGTGGGTATCACCCTGAAACTATTTAAGCTAGAGTTTAGGAGGTTTCCAGTGCAGAAATTGTGCCTGTGACACTAGCATGCACCAACAAAAACAAAGGGCAAGACCGTTAGTATTTTTAAGGATTCATTTATTCATTTTAAGTTTATGTGCATGTATGTGTGCAGTGCTCACAGAGGCCAGAAGAGGCATGGTATTGTAACTCCTGAAGCTGAAGTTACAAGCAGCTTTGAACCGCCCAGTGCAGGCACAGGAAAGAATTCAGTCCTTGGCAAAAGCAGTAAATGTTTTTTGCTTTTGTTTTTTTGATACAAAGTCTTTCCTGGCTGTTCTGGAACTCACTCTGTAGACCTGTAGACCAGGCTGACCTCAAACTCAGAAATCTGCCTGCTTCCCAAGTGCTGGGATTAAAGGCATGCACCATCACTGCCCGGTGACACAAAGTCTTTTTATGTAGTCCTAGTTATCCTAGAGCTTGCTATGTAGTTCAGGTTAGCCTTGAACTTGCAGAGATCCTCCTGCCTCTGTGCTGGGATTAAAAGCCTGTGCTACCACTGCCAGTGCAACAAGTGCTTTTTTGTTGTTGTTGTTGTTTGTTTGTTTGTTTTTCGAGACAGGGTTTCTCTGTGTAGCCCTGGCTATCCTGGAACTCACTTTGTAGACCAGGCTGGCCTCGAACTCAGAAATCCGCCTGTCTCTGCCTCCCAAGTGCTGGGATGCAACAAGTGCTTTTAACAGCTGAAATGCTGAGCTATCATTTCTGAGCCCCCTTGTGTGTGTATGCGTGTGTGTGTGTGTGTGTGTGTGTGTGTGCGCGCGCGCACGAACATGCACAACTTTAAAAAAAAAATTAAAGATGTATGTATGTGTGTGTGTGTATATATATATATATATATATATATATATGCTCTATCCTCATATATACCTGCATGCCAGAGGAGGGCATTAGATCAAATTATAGATGGTTGTGACCCACCATGTGGTTGCTAGGAAGTGGAGTCAGGACCTCTGGAAGAGCAGCCAGTGCTCTTAACCACTGAGCCATCTCTCCAGTCCCCCCCTGCACCCCCATGCAATTTTTTAAAGCTCAAGACCAATTTTATTAGAGTTTAAAAGCAAAAAACCCAGTGTAGGCCAGCTGTAAATGTTGGCAGAGGCCTGGAGGAGGAGAACGGTGGAGAAGAGAAGAAATGTCCACATAATTTTAGCTGGCATGGAGGTCAGACACATGGTGAGGACGGGGCTTCAAATAAAGAGCGTGGCTGGGCGTGGTGGCGCGTGCCTTTAATCCCAGCACTCAGGAGGCAGAGGCAGGTGGATTTCTGAGTTCGAGGCCAGCCTGGTCTACAGAGTGATTTCCAGGACAGCCAGGGTTACACAGAGAAACCCTGTCTCGAAAAACAAAAACAAAAACAAAAACAAAAACACAAATAAAGAGCATGGAAGTCAAATTTTGGGGAAAAACCCAAGTGCTATGGAAAGCACGCTTGGAGAAGAGATAAGCCAGCATGATGGCTCACACCTTTAGTAGCCGCACTAGGGAGGCAGAGGCAGGCAGAACTTTGTGAGTTCCAAGCTAGCCTGGTCTACATAGTGAGTTCCAGTTCAGTCAGGGATAGAGAAACCCTGCCTCAAACAAGCAAGCAAAAAACAAAAAAAACCCCAACAAAACAATAACAACAGTAACAAAAAGAAAAAGAAAGAAAAAGAGAGAGGAAGAAAAGCTACACAGCCGTGGTTCTGTGGTTCTGCAGCCCTGCAGCTGGGCAGCTCCTGCCCTCAGTTTATAGGCTGATAGGTTTTAGGGAAAACCTGACAAGACATGGAAACACAGAGGAGGTCCTTCCTGTTTAGATAGGAGGAAAGGGCTGGGCGTATGGTTAACTTTTCCTGGGGAGACCTGAGCATAGTAACAATCCCACCCAAGTCTGACTTAAAAGACAAATGAGTTTATTGGACTAACTTCCAGAGCACGGATGAGAGTTACTCACTGCAGCGTGGGTGACAGCTGCATCATGGGAAAGTCCCGCCTAGTAGTGAATCCTGAGCTCATGGGAGTTTCACCTTGGAGTCCCCCTCTCTGTAAATTCTCTTATAATCCAGAGACCCACAGCCTGGCATAGGGAGCAGGAGGGAGTCATGGCTGGAATCCTGGGTGAAGTTCCCTGGACCTTAGGCAGTCTCCTTCTAGGGAAAGTTAACTGCTCCATTAAGGTACATTTATCACTGTATTGTTTTGCTCAGTGAGTTGCCATGGCTACCAATCCAAGGTAATTTGTACTCCAAGGTGTTGGTAGTGGAAGATTGCTAGGCCCAGAGGAAAGACCGCACCACAATATTACTGAGGTGGACAGCCTTTCAAAAGGGAAGTTAGGTTGAGATCAAAATGGAGGCTTTCAGCCACTGAAGATCTGGGAGGGGAAACTTCCAGAAAAAAAAGCATAGATGGAGAGGACCAAGGTCCTGGGGCAGGAACCAAGCGGTGTGTTTTATGACTGGAGGGGGAGGGTAAGGAGCAGCTGGGGCCTGGGGGGGGGTTAGAGAAGAATGTGGTGAGACAAGCCATTCTGGTCTTACAGGCTACAAGAGCATTTAGATTCCAGACCTAGTAACCTGGGCAGCCAGGGGATTGTATTAGGGATGAGGTGTGTGTGTGTGTGTCCACAAGTGCGCATGCGTGCACACTTTGAACCCAGGGCCTTGCACATGCTAAGCAAATACTTTACCACCAAGCCATATTTCTAGACTTTTATTTTTGAGACAAGATCCCATGTTAACCTGGCTGGCCTGAAACTCACTATGTAGACCAGGCTAGCCTCCAATACACAAAGATCTGTCTACCTCTGCGTCCCAAAGAAGGGAGGGATTAAATGAGTGAGCTACCTTCTCCTTTTAAAACTTAAAAAAAATACATAATTATGTATATTTGGCTTTTTGAGATAAGGACCTACTATGTTGCCAGACTCTTCTCAAACTGGCATAATATTTCACCTCAGCTTTCCAGAGACTGGGGTCACAGGCGTGAACCACTCAAACATTTAAAACTAATTTAAGCCGGGTGTGGTGGCGCACGCCTTTAATCCCAGCACTCGGGAGGCAGAGGCAGGCAGATTTCTGAGTTCGAGGCCAGCCTGGTCTACAAAGTGAGTTCCAGGACAGCCAGGGCTACACAGAGAAACCCTGTCTCGAACCCCCCCCCCCCAAAAAAACCCACAAAAACTAATTTAAGAAATGTATTGTTGAGCCGGGCGTGGTGGCGCACGCCTTTAATCCCAGCACTCGGGAGGCAGAGGCAGGCGGATTTCTGAGTTCGAGGCCAGCCTGGTCTACAAAGTGAGTTCCAGGACAGCCAGATCTATACAGAGAAACCCTGTCTCGAAAAAACAAAAACAAAAAACAAAGAAATGTATTGCTACTGGGAATGGAGAATGGTTCAGAGGTTGAGAGCTTGCACTGCTTTTCCAGAAAATGGAGTTCAGTTCTTAGCACAGACGGCAGTCAAAACTCCAGCTCTGGTAGGAACCTACAGTCAGGTGTATATACCTACACACAGACACACATTCGCATAATCAATAATAAAACATTTCAATCTTTTATGATTGTTTGTTGTGTGCATGCTGTGTGTGGATAGGTGAGGATGCCACTTGCTGTGTGTGGAGGTCACAGGATAACTTTGTAGATTCTCTGTTTTCCACCTTTGCCTGCATTCTGGGTCGGACTCAGGTTGCCAAGCTTGCACCATAGGCGCCTTTATCGGCAGAGCTATCTGGCTTGTTAAAGCCCTTAACATTTTACTTTGATATTGAGCATCAAACTGGGGAGACAGAGATAGATGAAAGCGGGAAGCAGAGGACGAATTCCAGACGCAGGCAAGGACAGAGCATCGAGGGACCAGGCGCCCTCCCGGGTGAGCCCCGGAACCGGCATCCGTTTGGAATCTGGGAGGGAGGCTCCGCGCGAAGGCTGGCCGGGACGGCGCGTCCTGGCGCCCGGCGTCTGCTCGCAGAGCCAGCTCTGGCAGCACGCCTGCCGGGCGTTTCCTGGCAACCAGCCACCGCCTGAACGTTCCGAACTCCACAGCCCGCGACGTCACCATCACCTTGACGACGGCCGTGGAAACACGCCCCGTCGGCTCCAAGGGAGGGGTCTGGGCGCCGTGCGCTCCGCGCGTGTGGAGAGGGGCGGGGCCTGGGCAGGTGCGAAGGCAGGTGCGGCTGCAGGTGTGAGCGGGGCGGGGCGGGGCGGGGCGGGGCCTTCTGCACCCGCCGCTCTCTAGCGGCGCTCACCCGCCCCTTCTGCTCTGGTTGCTCTGCAGCAAGGCATCCTAGACCACCCAAACTCGGCTTGCCCTTGCGGAGTGACCTTGTTTTTCACACACAGTTTTCTGTGTAAAATGACCTAATCTGCTTATATATTTGTCTCTGTCAGCCCTGTGAGGTCAAGAATGAATTCTGCCTTGTTCATCTCTATTTTTAGCACCCTGTACAGATCCTGGCACGAAGCGCTATTGAATGCCAGTAGCGTGAATCCACAGATTGACTCAATCGTTTCGTTCATTTGTGTGCTCGTTTGACTAGTAACCAAGATGAACAACACAGGGCACACGCCCCCTGCAGGTGAGAAAGGAGATATTAAAAAATATTCCAGAAGGCTATGGTCACATGCCCACGGATTCCAAGCCTTGAGAGGTAGAGGCAAAATCGGGGGCTGAAGATCATCTTCAGCCACAGAGCAATTTTGAGGCCAGTCAGTTTGATTCGAGACCCTCAAAGCCGAGTAAAATAAGAAAACAAAGCTACTGGGCCAGGTGGTACATACTTGTAATCCTCAGTACAGATGGGTGAGGGGGCAGGAGATTTGGGCTAGCTTGATCTGCAGGCTAAGTTTCAAGACTGTGTCTCGAGTTTTAGAAAACAAAACTCTCCCCTATAATTGCAGTCCTAAGAATGAATGCCAGCCAACTGCTTATTAACACTTGTCAATTCACAGTGTTCACAGGGTTGTTGACACAATCACACCCATTGACAGATGAGTACATTGAAGAGAACACTCCTGTGTTAAGTTGTTGGGCCTGGTAGCCAAGTGAGAGCCGGTGGAAGGTGTAGGAGAGACACAAGGTGGGGGAACACGTGGTTACCTGGCACAGGTATTTAACTTCTGTGGTATTGAGGATTGACTTTCTGGGAGCTTGCATGTTAGGTGAACAAGGCACCACTGAGTATATACCCACTGAGTATATACCCACTCTTACACTTTTGTTTGTTTTAGGCAGTGTCTCATTATGTAGCCCTGGTTTGCTTTGTAGACCAGGCTGCCCTTGAACTCGCAGAGACCTGTTGCCTCTGCCTCCCTAGTGCTGGAATTAAAGGGGTGCACCAGCATACCTGGCTCCCACACCCTTTCTTTTGAGACAGTGTAATGCTACCCAGCTGGCCTCAAACTTACTAGTTGCTAACAGTGACTTTCATCCTCCTGACTCCTCCTCCGAAATGCTGGGATTGCGTGCACACATCACTCACCCTGAGTCCTGTTCTTTTGACATTCAGATGTCAGATGCTTCTTCTTTAAGGAGGTCCGCCCCTGCCACCTCTCTGAGGCTATTCTTTGTCATGGTCACACTGCCATGATTCATGACTCAAGTCAGGCACTCACCCTCTTTCTGATGTCATCTTTCTTGTCTCTCCTTCTCCTCATGTTAAAAGTCTCCTCAGACAGCGCCCCACGGGATCTTGCTGTCATCCCTGTGACCTACAACGGACCTGGCATAGAAGGTTCAGTGGTTTCTGAGAGAGGGAGAATGGTTTTCACTAAAATCATTGCATTTTCCAGCCAGGATCTGATCTCTGATCGCTCCCTCCCCAAGAACACCTCCTGCTTGGCACACAGTATCTACCCTTTGTGAACAAGAAATGGCTGAGCCACTCTGGGCATGGGAATTCTAGTGGGAATGCTCCCACCTCTTCCTGCATAGCTGTATGGGGTGGCTGTTCCTTCTGGGCCAGGATTTTAAGAATTTTCCCTGGAATGCCCTCTAAGAACATCAGGAGGGAGGCAGAGAGGGCAGCAGCGTGTAGGTCTGTGGTGTGTCAATGCCTGTGGTACACATCTGCATGTATGTACACGCATGAGAGCAGCACATGGCGTGTGTGTGCCTGTGGTGTGCATATGTATGTGTGGTATGTGTATCTGAGTGTGAGCAGGGGAGCGGGCAGGGCCTTTCTGTTTTCTGACATACGCTGTTGGGGAATGCTGGGGCCTCAGCCTCTGTATTGCCACAGTCAAGGCAGACACCTGGTGATCGTGACTGCATTCCCTGGGAATGCAGACTCTGGGGCAGCACATACACAGTTGGACACACAGAACAGGGAATCTCTTTTGAGTTTATTTTTGGGTCATTTTTCCCATTCGGGGTGCAAAATAGGGGTGATGGGGTCAGGAAGGGTGGTGTATTCAGCTTCTCAGAACACTACTGACTGCTAGCGTGCTCTCTGCACCCTTTGGACACTTTGGCACCCAGGTTTTTCTGGAGCCTTTAGTCCAATCTCAAACAGAGACTAGTGTCATGCCCAGTCTGCTGAGCCCCGGGCCCTTACCAGGGATTAAGACAGCCAGATTCCATAACCAAAGAAAAAGGCTGGCGATGGAGGGACACAGTGCAGGGTGACCCTCCAGCTCTAGGCAATGAGGTACAGGCTCACATGTGTGAGTGTGAGCTGGGCTAGTGTGGGCTAGTTCTCCACAAGCACCTGTCAGGTCCTGTCCCTCCCATCCAGCTTTCCAGTGGATGGCTGCTTTATGTTTCTTGCCTCTTTTCCAAGGACTAATAAGGCAAACAGTCCTCGTGAGCTCTCTGAAGGCCACGTTTTTCTTGGTCCCTGTTCCACATGTGCTTTAGGTAGGCCCATGACTCCGTCCTGGGAGAGCTCTGGGGGAGGTACCCAAGTCTGGTGGGAGACAGAGGGGCTCACTGGGCAGCCGGGTGGAAGTGGTTACAGGGAGCCCATGTTATCTCAGCTTCTGCCAGGTCGCTGTTGAACCTGGAGGGGCTGTGGAGGAACTGCCTGAGCATGGGAGAAGTGTGGAGGCAGAGCTGGGGGCTGGCGTCCGTCAGCGGGTCTGCGTGCTGGGTGATGGTGGTGGAAGAAGTCAGAACTGTGTTCCCAAATTGGTCCATCTCCTCATACTGCTCAGTCACTGTTCGAGTGGCTCCATAGGACTTGGAGGTAGCTAACCCAGCCTGGAATTCCAGAACATTCTTTGGCTGCCCTGTGGGCACAGAGCCCTGGATGAACATCTCCTTTGTCCCGGTCTGATCCTGGATATCTCTCTGGTAGAGCAGGGCTTGACCTATGTCCTGACCTAGGTGTGTGTTTTTCCCTGAGATATAATGGCTTCCCTGAGGGCTAGAAGCTTCCAGAAGCTCCTTTGTAGCTGATTGGACTGAGATGAAAGTTGGAGAGGAGGATCCTGTGCAGGAAGGCGAGACTTGTAGGAGGCCAGGCTCGGCTCCTCGAGGTGTCTCCAGCCTCCTGGAGGGCAGGACGTTCACTGCTGCCTGGCCTCTGGCCTCTGCGTGATTTCTCATCTTGTCCTCAGGATGGCTCTCAACCTTTTCTTGGTTTTTGACTAGGGGTGGATCTTTGACCTGGCTGGAGCTTGTGGGTCTGGCTCTGCTACTGGAGGAGACCTTGTTCACACAGGGATCCTTTGCAGGTCCCTGTGGATGACTGCTTGTGGGAGCCTCGGACTGGAAGCTACACATGGAGCTGAGAGCCTTGTGCACTGCTTCTTCCATGTCCAGCAGCCTGGCTAGGGTCTGTTCTTTCAGCTGGGCAACCTCTGCACTCACCCGAGTCAGTTCCCCAAAGGCCTGCTCCATGGAGGCCTCAGTCATGTGGGGGGCAGTGGGAGCCTGAGGGGCTCCCCCTCCCAGCTGGGGTACACCCTCAAAGAGCTTCCGCAGGGCCTGCACATCCACGCTGTGAGATGCTTCCTTCTCCAGGGTTTGCACTTGGCTCAGGAGGCCCTGGAGCTTTTGATGGCTGCCCTGTGCAATCTTTGGGCTCTCAGGGGTCCCCTGCTTGGAGCAGTCCATAGGCTGCTTTTTTGGGGAGCTAGGGTGCTTTTGTGATTGGCTGGAGTCATTGTTGAGAACGTTCATCTTAGGAGACTCGGGGCTCTGGCTGTTGCTGCTGGTTATCTGACCCCTGCTAGGCCTGGAAGCCATAGAGCTGAGTGGATGCTGATGCACAGGTTGCGTCTGCCCCTTGGAGCATTCAGCCAGAAGCAGGCAGTCCTGGCTTGCTATTGTGGGAGCTTTGGCTGACCCTGGGTTGGCTACACCCGGCTCCCCTGGCTTATGGTCTTGTCCTGCTTCTGAGGTTCTGGCAAAGCCTGCTAAGAGCTTGGGCAGCCTCTGCGGTGGATGGATCTGGCTTAGATGTGCAGGTTTGGGAGGTACTGGGGGTTTCTTTCTTGGAGGCATGGTGGACTCCGCTTTGGAGGGTTTGGTCTCTGACCCTTCAGGGGTTTTCTGGCCAGAAGGTCTGTTGTGAATATGAAGAAGAGGTACCTGCAAGGGCTCGGGGGCCTGCTGGATGGAGTCCTCCTGGTGGTGGCCTTGAGTTGGGTGGCCAGGTTCTTCTGTCACAGCAGCTGGGAGAGTAGGAGGGGAAGGAACAGAGGCATTATGGGAGTGCAGGCTCGCACCTGCAGCCTGGGGTTTAGATGTCAGAGTGTGGTGAGTTAGAGGGGCAGTCTTCAGGGAGGTGTCTGCTGCCTGGAGGCACTCAAGCGAGATTTGGGGCATTACTTTCCCCAGAGGTTCCAAAGCCCTTTGTGTATGACCTCCAGGCTCATGATACCCCCGCCTGGGACTCTGACCTTGGTCTGCCTGGGGTGGGCTGTGCCTCAGATGGGGCTCTTTTTCAGAAGGCTGGATAGCCCCATGTGGGTCAGAGGTTCTCACAGGGTGGGCAGCATAGATGCCATCCTGTATGGTCACCCGCCCCCTAGGCAGCCCTCTGGGGACTGTTTTGTTGTCCCCACTGACCTTTCTGGGGACTGCTGGGATCCTGGCTTCACTTCCAGCCACAGGCCTGACGCTGCCTTGAGTAACCCCAGGGGCAGGAGTGGATGCTCGCAGAACATCTTGGACAGGCATGGAGGTGGCTACAGGGTCAGAGCCCTGTGGATGCCTGCTCAGAACCTGCTGGTGCAGGCTTTGGGCCTCCGCAGTTGCCAAACGCAGATTCTGCATGGCTTCCTGGAGATCTGGAGCCCCTGACCCTAGAGGGGAAGCAATGGTTCCTTCTGCTCTTCCCGAGGCTGCCTTCCCTTTCTGCCCAGCATGGCTGATACCCACTTGCTTCCCTTTCTGCGCAGCATGGCTTATATCCACTTGCTTCCTTGATTCCTGCAATGGAGCATGGGCTACAGGTTTCCCACTTGGAAGGACTGCTTTTCCGGCTGCCTGAGGTGGGGGTGGGCAGGGGGTGGATCCTGAGACTCTCAGCTGCCCCATCTCCACAGTGCAGTCTAGTGGGGTGACATGTATGATGCTCTCAGTTGGGGGGAGCCTCTGGAACTCCTCAGTAGCTGGTCCAGAACTTGGGTCTGTTGGCGGCTCCCACCGCAAACTGTGAAGGCTGTGCAGGTCTCCTTTGTCTATGCAGCTGGCCAGCAGCTGCACACTGCTTCTTTCAGGGGCCCTGCTGGTTAGCTGGGGCTGGAGAGAGTAGGCAGTCAGTGCCACTAGGCCCTGTCCTGTCTCTTGCATCACCAGCCCTGTCTTTGACACAGAGACTCCCAGGCCACAGGCCAGCAGCTGCTGGAGCTCAGGATCCATGTCTTCAATATTCCCAGGGTCACCAGGCCCTGGCAGCTTGAGTGGGTGGAGCTGGAGCTGCCCAGCTGTGTCCTCCTGAACCAGCAGTCCCCGCTGGTCCACGTCTGTCCGGCGCAGCACTTGACGGACGATCCGGGGGAGCTCACCACACACCAGCTCCTCCTTCTTTACGTAGGGGCGCCCCTGCCCTGGGCTTGGGAGCACATACTTGGCAAGGCAGAGCTCCCCTGGCCCTCGGGCTTCCATGAGGATGCCTCCGTGGTGCAGGATGCCGGGGGTGGCATGCAAAGTCTGGAGGGTTCTCTCGGCTGCTGTCTCCTGCCTCTCTGATGTCCCAGAGCTTTTTGGCTGTTCTTCCTGGAGGTTGTCCCCTCTGATGCTCTCAGCTGCCAGGGAGCCCATGGGGCAGTTTTCAAAGAGCCAGGTGAATTTATGCACAGAGCCTGTGGGGATGGACCCCGGGCTGATTGTGGTCTCTGGTACCTCCTTCTTGCCCACCTCCAGGGCCTGGAAAACCTCTTTCTGCCGAGATACCTGCCCAGAAGGAATCTCCACCCGGCTGCAGTACCTTACAGGCTTTCTCCCATTGGATTGGCTTGAGGCTGGCAGAGATTCAGTCTCAAAGACATGTCTGTCTGTCTGCCTGTCTCCAGCCGGAACCTGGCTGGTTTGCAGGTGCTGCTCCCCGGAGCCTTCTACCGGGTTCAGAGATTGGGGCCCAAACATCCAGGTGCAGGACTGTGTCTCAGCCTTGCTCATGGGCTCTGTGACCTCAGATTCTCGCTTCTCTGCCAACTCGCTCATAGGGTAGGTCTCAAACAGCCAGCGGATGGTCTGTACGTCACCCTTCTTGGGGAGCTCAGCAGGGGGGCCTCCTGGACTCTTCCCCTCTTCCTCCTCTCGTTTCCGTTGCTCTTGTTGGTGGATCATCTCCAGTGGCTGCGTCTCAAAGAGCCACCGAGTGGTGCCAACATCCCCAGCCACCACTTCCTGCCGAGTAATACCTCGAACCACATCGATGGTACTGGGGCTTCTACCCAGCGTGTCCAGGGGCTGTGTCTCAAACATCCACTTGTAGCCCTGTACATCACCTCCAACTACCTGCTCTCTGCTGACAGAAGTCAGGGCATGCAGCTGTCCCCTGCTGTCCTGCATAGCATATACGGGGGCATCAGAACCCTGGGACTGCTCAGCAGCAGCAGGCTTTTGTCCTCTGTTTGTGTTCCCATAGGCTGAAGGCTCACCCTGCCCGATGCTGTCTAAGGGAAGGGTCTCAAAAAGATTCTTGAAGGTTTTCACGTCCCCTTTCAACCCATCGTTCTGGGAGAAACCCTGAGACAGAGGCAACACCGAAGTACCATTACTGGGTAGACACTCAGTTACAAGTCCCTCACCCTCCTGGTGACCCACCCGTTGCAGGTGGCCCACTTGGACCTGGTCTCTGAAAGCATCCAGGGGTTTTGTTTCAAATAACCAGAGGGTAGAGCGGACATCACCAGGAATCACCTCCTCTTTGGGTGGAGCCTCTGCCTCGGCTTCCTTTTCACCCTTCAGAGTGTCCAGGGCACAGGTCTCAAACAGATGTCGCTGGTGTTGAACATCTGGGCCAGGAGGGATGAGATCCGGAGACGGCTGGAAGTCCTTCTCGTCCACCACGATCTCACGAATGGCATCCAGAGGCTGCGTCTCAAAGATCCAACGAGTTGCACTGACATCGGGCAGGGCTCCCTCCTCAAGGGAGATCCCCCGAATCACCCGCACCTGGCTGGGGTCCTGGTTGAAGGCATCCAGAGGTCGGGTCTCAAAGAGCCAGCGAGCGGACCTCACTGCATTGCTTTGAATCTCCTCCCGACAGGCAGCCTTGACTTCGTGGATGGTGCCCTCTGCATCCTGGATGGCGCATAGAGGTTCCGTCTGAAACAGCTTCACTGTCTTCTTCACATCTCCCTTCAGCTCCTGAATCTCTGAGCGCAGCTCCAAAGGGCTCTGCTCCTGGATAGAGCGGCAGGAGCCCAGCCGGTCCAGGGGCCTAGTCTCAAAGAGCTTTCTGGTTCCCTGTACATCTCCAGTGGCTTCAGGTTCCCTCGTGGTTGTCTGTGTTGCTTCCTCCTGGCCTCTCAGCGCATCCAGCGGCTTGGTCTCAAACAGCTGTCTGGCAGCTCGGACATCACCCCCTGACGGCCGGAGTCCCGCCGGCTCCTGATCTGAACCGTTGGTAAAGGAGCCTTCCTCAAACTTTCGAGAGGTGGCCTGAACGTTGCCACCTGACACAGGTTCCCTGGCAGCTGGCCTCTCGTGATCACCGTGATCACCAATGGCATCTAGCCGCCAGTTCTCAAAGATCCAGCGCATACATTGAACATCGCCCTCAGTGGGCTCCTCTGAACCGAGGACCTCCGCCAGGTCCTCAGCCACAGCCTCCTCGAGGTTCTTCCGAAGCTCAGGGTGGATGTGTTTGTAGAGACGCCGGAGCTCGCTGGCTTGCCGCTGCTGCTGGAACTTGGAGAAGGATTCCTTGGGGGGCGGGGGCGGCAGACCCTCTGGGGCTGAGGGATGAGGGAGGGACAGGTCCTCTCCTGTCCTCATTTGGATGGTTGGTGTAGGAGCTACCTGCATCTGGGCATCAGCCATCCTTCTAGGAAAGAGGGGAGAAACTGAGTTAAGTAAGGGGTTCCTTAACTAGCAAGAGAAAGGCTAGGAACTGTGTGGCCACTACTAAGGGGCTCCCGCATCTCTGGATCTCTAGCCTGGGGCTCACTCTGGGGCTGGAGTATGATAGTCCATCCATTCATCAATATGAGTCACTGCTTCCTAGTCTCACCTGTGTCACTGGGATCAAGCAGGGCACAGCTGGCCTGGATACTCTTTCCAGCCCCTGGAGGGATCTGAATATCCAGTAGGAAAGCCGGATGAATCACCTACATCTCCCTCTGTCAAAATCATTTATTCTGCTGGGCAGTGGTGGTGCACACCTTTAATCCCACCACTTGGGAGGCAGAGGTAGGCAGATTTCTGAGTTCGAGGCCAGCCTGGTCTACAGAGTGAGTTCCAGGACAGCCAGGACTGCACAGAGAAACCCTGTCTTGAAAAACCAAAAACCAAAACCCAAAGCAGCAGCAGCAACAACAACAACAACCATTTATTCTCAGCAGACTCCAAAGTAGTGAGGGTGCTGAAGAGTGCTATCTTGACAAAAACCTAAATTAAATGAAGACTCATTTCCTATAGTGGTGAAATTCCCATGTACACCACCAGAGGGCGCGCTTAACACGTTTACTAGAAACCTTTCTCTAACCTCCACTTCTTGGCTCTCCAACCTTTCCCAGGCCCCTGGGTCCTTGCTGACAAAATAGAGGCCCAAGGAGCGGGAATTGCTCATGTTAAGGCAGAGCCAATGTTTGAATTCCAGGTCAAGGTTTTCATTTTACATGTAGACAGGGTCTCAAATAACCCCGATTGGCCTCAAGCTGGATGCATAGCTGAGGGTGACCCTGCCTCCACCTCGCACATGTGAGATTTCTGGAATGTGCCACCAGTCTACATGTGGGGGATTGTACTCAGGCTTCATGCACTGTAGGCAAGCGTTGTCCCAGCTGAGCCACCTTGCCAGTCCCGGACTGACTGTCTCCTAAGTTTTCTTCTCCCTACAGCTCTCTGCAATTAAGGATAAGAAGCTTGAGTTTCGGGTCAGATCTTGCAGAATGAGTTATAGGCTGTGCTGACTTCCAGTCCCTAGACCTTACCGAAGGCCTGACTCCCAGGAAATTGCAGGATTGGGTGTGCTGGGCTTTGTTATTTGCTGTGAACCCCTCTAGTCCTGCATCTCTAGGAGAATTGGAAGGTGATGTATCCAGGGTATGTGTGTGTGATAGAACGTTGTAAGATTAAGGTCATTTCTGCCAATGCAGCTCTGGACATGAGAGGCCTGCCCTGGCTCACAGAGTGCCCTCCCCAGTTGGAGAGTCTCTAGGGCAGGGAGGGCTTCGAGCCAGAATCTAGATCCTGCCCCAGCTTCCAGCAAGGCACGCCTCTCCCTGACTCTCCTCACACCTCAGAGGTCTCACACTCCTCCAGCCGTCTTCTGCTCTGTTTCATATATGTCCTATCTGTCTTGTGACAGGTGTTATGACAGTCCCCAGAGGCCATTAGGGAAAGAATGTAAAATATGTGCCCCCTCCTGCTACCCCAACCCACTGCTCCGCCCTGCACTTAGCACTAAATATAGCTGAGGTCCAGGCCTCAGCAGACATCATGGCACTCAGAAAGAGGTTCCAGCTCAGCCAGGGAGACCTGGTGTGCCCATGCCCTTTCCATACTTTGGGTTTCTGGAAGACGCTGACTTCTGCTTCCTGTGAAGTACCAAGGTATTTGATCTGTAGGCCAACCTGCGGATACCCATCGCCCAAAGGCATCTGAGTGTGTGTGGTGAAGCAGGAACACTGGTGACAAGGGACAGAGCATTTTCCTGACCTCTTGTCCTCCTGACAAGGAGGAGAAGGGAGAGCTGTTTGCCCCACTCCCTCCTTGGCCTCTCCACTGAGGATATGAGAGTCGGGAGGGAGCAAGATCTGACATCCCGTTACGGAGCCCCATGCAAAACCTCAGGGTGGTCCCTCTTGTCTCTGAGCTCTGTGTAGGAGACCACACTTAAACCCATGCCTATCCCCACTTCGGCTCTAACTAGTCACCATGAGAGTGGCCTGGGCAGATTTCCTATACAGACCACCAGCTGTCCCCAACCCAGGCTCCCAGGGATCCCCAGAACCCTTGCTAAGGTCACAGAGGCCAAAGAATCTAATGGCCTATTGTTAGGGGATACAGAAGCCCAGCAAGGGGACAGGGGCTGCCCATGGAGGCTCAGCTGAGGCCTCAGAAAAGGCTGAGGCAGGCTTTCAGGTTTCCCGGCTCCACTCTCAAACTGGCCTGAGACTCCTGAGGGCAGGTTTGGGGGCAGGTTTTGTATATAGTAATTTCAAAGACTGACTGTGAACAGGTCCCCTATGCTGAGACAGTCACTCAGCACCGCCAGCTACTCAGGAGTACCCACCTCCACCTCTTTGGCACCAGCCTGATCTAGATGCCTACCACTGGGCACATTCAGATCTCATCTTTCCATCCTGAGTCACCCCAGGCTTAGCTGGAGGATGTCCCCATGGGACAAAGTCATCCTACCAAAGCTGCCTCACGAGGAAAGTTACTCACAGGCTAGCCTGGGCACAACATCGCTGGGGCCGGTTATCCTAAGACCGTGACCAGCAAGAGCTGGGGACTGGGCTTGCCCTGGGCCATGTTCTGGCTCTGGCTGTCCCAGGTCCCTTACCTTCCTCCTCTTTTCTCTCTTTCCCGCAGTCTCAGGCTGTTTGAGAGGAAGCCGTGAAGCAAGAGGAGCCCCATTTCAGCATTTTTATTCCTTTTTCAAACAGAATCTCACCCAGTTCAGGTTGGCCTCGAACTCAGTAAGTAGTTGAGGATGACCTTGAACCTCAGACCCTCCTGAGACAGATTACAAGCATGTAGCATCTTTTCTGCTTTTATTTGGCGAACCCAGGGCTTTGTACATGCTATGCAAGCCCTTAACCAGCTGAGCAGTGTCCCGGACCCATAGCTGCATCTGAAAAATCAAAACTTTGGCTGGGTGGTGGTGGCACACACCTTTAATCCCAGCACCCTGGAGGGAGAGGCAGGCCGATCTCCGAGTTTGAGGACAGCCTGGTCTACGAATCGAGTTCCAGGACAGCCAGGGCTACACAGAGAAACCCTGTCTCAAACAAAACAGAAAACAATCAAAACTCCAGGCCAGAATGGTGAGGCAGTGGTACAGGAACCTCCTGTTATGTCCGAGGACCAGAGTTCCAGTCCGGAGAGCCGTATACGTGGTAAAAGAGAGAGACAATGTGCTCTGATCCCTACACTTTCGCCATGACACATGGACCCACTCACATGCATACAAAATAAACAAACTGTAATTTAAAAATTAAAAAACAAACCCACAAAGCTCCCGGTGACCAAGTGAAACCATCTCTCGATGATACTAGATCAGAGAGAAGCTGTGTCTCGGACCCGCCGGAGGTCGCCACAGCAACTTCTGAGCACATACCAACACTGGCTACCTTCTAGAGGTAAGTCCTGGTGGCTTTCTTCTCCGAGGGCCTGTACACCTGTACCACATCCTCTCCTCACCTTCCCCGCTACCGCTAGACTCCCTCCTGACACCCACGTTGCAGAGTCCAGAGGGCCACGGACTAGAAGCCCAGAGCCTAGCCTATCACATAAGAGGGGAGGGTGGGTACTCACCAGGGTCTGGCTGGTGTCGGGATGCTTTGGGGTGTCTAGCCTTGTGGTCTGTTGCTCTGCCGGGATTCTTTGTTGTCAGCTCTGTTCTGTTCTGTTCTGTTCCTGGGACCCACGCCTCTCTCTACCTTGGCTCTAGGTCTCTGTTCTCTGCCAGCCAGGCAGCTGCCTTTATCTGGCCGGCTGGGGGTGGGGGAGCGTGGGGGCGGGGGAGAGGCTATGTTCGGAGTATTAAGTGGTCCGGTTATTTTTAGGGCTTGTGGAAGTCACTTTTCCATCCTGGGGAATCAGTTACAATTCCTCTGGCCTAGGGAGGGATAGGGCGGAGGAGGAGTCCCATTCAACCCAAGTCTGCCCCAAGGACTGGGGTGGGTGACTCAGTCGTGGATGGAGACATCTAGGTTATTTTGAGGAGATGAATAGGGGGACACTTGACATGTGGATGACCCTGTCCTCTCACCCTGAAGGCCCCCTCTCTCTATGCTGAGCTATTGTGGCCACACGTAGTCCACCGAGCCCAAAGCCCAGCATCTTCCTGAGCACAGGACCAGGCTTCTCACTACCAGAGACACTTTCATGTAAAAGGCTCAACCTCTGTTTCTCTCCATGCAAAAACAAAGCTGGCCTGTCTCCTGTCCATTCTTACCCTAGCTCCACAGCCCAGGTCTTTGAAGCAATAAGGGAAGTAAACTTGGGAGTGAGAGAGATTTCTGAAGGAACAGGCCCTTAATTTATCAAAAAATTTGAAGGATAAATCCATGGTGTCCCAGCCCAGTGATCTGGGTCCATGGCTACTTCTAGACTCTTCCCTCTGACTCAGGGCCCAGACTCTCTGGGAATGGCTGGGAGGACCTACACATGGAAACTGACTGTGGAGTTATTTCTGATCCTGGAGTCATCATCTTCGCCGTCACAGATGGAGTGACAGACTGTGCACCTGTCTCTTCCTCAGTCACACGGAGCCCCGGGGGACCTGGCAGGCTTCGTCACTTACTTGGCACTAGGCTGGTATGGAGAGATGCCACAGAAAATACGGAAGAGGCTTTTGTCCCAGGTGGGTGTAACAGGAAAGGCACCGCCTTTATGTAAACGCTGGGGGCCTTGGAGCCGCAAAAGCATCTCCTGCAGGAGGACCTAATTGAGGACTGCCTGAGAGACGATTGTCTGCTGGTGCAGACAATGTCAGCCAATCAGGTTCTGCTGTTTAGGAGAGCCGCTTTCTTGGTACCAATGGGGCACAGGTGAAGGGTATTAAAGGAGCTTATCGCAGCATTGAGAGAGCTTGCTGCAGCCTTTCTCACCTGTTCTGGAGTCTGTCGTAGACTCTGTGCCACGTCACCTCTAACTCCCAAGGGCGGGTAGGGTCAGACAGCGAGTAGTCCAGGGCACAGGCAACAGGTGGGGAGCCAGGTTCCTCCCTGGGTGAGAGTGTCCGATCTTCCTTCTGAATTCCACGTGCCTTCAGATGCCAGGGGTGATGACAGGCGGGTTGTGAACCTTATCCATGGTGTCAATACCATCCTGCTGTCAGCTCGGGCCTGGGAGGTGCATCTTGGATGCCCCCTCTCTTGTCCTCATCCCCCTCTCCAAAGTCCTGGTTGTCCCTGGCAGGGACAGAAGTGGTAGAGCCTCTCTCTCACAGGGTGTACCAGGGGAAGCAGGAACATCTACAACCAGGAGCGAAGGCCTCCCTGGGTGATTGCGAGCACTGAATGAATTATCATATGAAAATGACTGTGGAGAGTGCCGACCATGTAGCGTGTGTTATTAAACTGCCTACTCTTTATAAGAAAAACATAGCTCAGCTGCTGAAGGCACTGGCCATCGAGGCTGATGACCTGAGTTTGATCCCTGAGGACCCCCCTGGTGGAAGGAGAGAACTAACCTCTGCAGGTGGTCTTCAAACAGAAAAACAGTGTCTGAAAAAAGACCTGATTAAGTGGGGTGTGGTGGTGCATGCCTCTACTCCCAGCTCATGGGAAGCAGACAGTGGTTCTCTGTGTGTTTGAGTCCAGTCTGATCTACAGGCCAGCCAGGGCTGTGTAGTGAGATCCCACTGCCCCCTTCCTCCAAAAGTAATCAGAGTGGGGAAACACGCAGGCAAGCTTGCTTTCCCAGGGTCAAGTGTACTAACTCCTGTGAGAAATCCCCAGGCTTCCATCTTCATTAAAGTGATGAAGGGCTCTCCCCCCACACCTCTCTGGAAACAAGCTGTCAGATAAATTTAAGTTACTATCCAGCAATCCCAACATTCAGGTGGATGCAGGAGGATTGCTGTGAGGGTATGTTTTGTTCTTTTGGTGTCACATGTGTCCCCAACCCCTCCACCTCTGGTCTCTCTCTATAGCCCTGACTGTCCTGGAACTCATTCTGTAGACCAAGCTGGCCTCAAACTCAGAGCTCTGCCAGCCTCTGCCTTCTGAGTGCTAGGATTAAAGGCGTGTGCCACCACTACCTCCTAGCTGGCTCATGAGTCTGATGCTCCGGCGCCCCATCTTTGCCAGCCCCTCCTCTAGGCAGGGTCTATTCATAACAGGATTGAGCAGAAGGGGTTCCCAGCCTACCTCCACTACACAGAGGAAGTCCTTGGAGAGTAGGCCCAGTGGATTAAGGCCCCTGATCAGGAGACACACTGCCTGGGTTTGAATGCTACCTGTGACGCCCACCAGCTGAGCAACTTTGTAGGTCTCTCTCTCTCTCTCTCTCTCTTATTTTTAAATTATTTATTATTTGATGTATCTATGAGTACACTGTAGCTGTCTTCAGACATACCAGAAGAGAGCATTGGTTGTCATTACAGATGGTTGTGAGCCACCATGCGGTTGCTGGGAATTGAACTCAGTACCTTTGGAAGAGCAGTCAGTGCTCTTAACCGCTGAGCCATCTCTCCAGCCATCTTTCTTTTTTCTTTCTTTCTTCTTTTTAAGGTTTTTTTTTTGTTGTTGTTGTTTTGTTTTGTTTTTTTCGAGACAGGGTTTCTCTGTGTAGCCCTGGCTGTCCTGGAACTCACTTTGTAGACCAGGCTAGCCTCGAACTCAGAAATCCGCCTGCCTCTGCCTCCCGAGTGCTGGGATTAAAGGTGTGCGCCACCATCTTTTTAAGTTTTAAGAATCACATTTATTTATTATTATTGTGTGAGTGGTGGTGGCATGCGACACGAGGCCCCTGTGGAGGTCAGAAGACATCGAGGTGGAGTTGATTCTCTCCTTCCACCTGGGAATGAGGTCAGGCTTGGCTGCGAACACCTTCAGCTGCTGAGCCACCTCATGGGTCCCCACAGTGGTTTTATACCCAGGGTATTCTGTTGGCTGGATAGAGAGACTTGGAGGATTGTTCTGGTTTGCTTTCTGTTGCTGTGATGAACACCACAGTCCGTCACTGAGGAAAGTGGGCAAGAACTCAGGCAGGGCTGGTAAGCTAGCTCCCTGGCCCAGGCCCACCTGTCTTGGGATGATGCTACCCACAGTGGGCTAGGGCTCCCCTATACTAATTAGCTATCAAAAATGCCCCACAGATATGCCCATGGGTCAATCTGAGGTGTAGCTGATTATGACCTGAAACTTGTGATCCTCCTTCTTCAAACTCTTTTCAAACTCTTGAACGTTAGACACTTATCAACACAGCTGGGTTACTCAGCTGTGGATGGAACTCGTAGATTTGTCCGTGGCAGGCATGTACTGTACCAACTGAGCTGTGCTCCAGCTCTTCTAGAAGGTTCTAGTTAAGGCAGGTAGCAGTCCAGTCATCAGAGAGTCACAGAGAGAATATAGGGATAGAAGAGAGAGCCAACACGTCAGTCCAGGACACACTGGGTCCAGGAGATTGAAAGGCAGGCAGAAGCTGAACACAGGTGTACAGGGTTGCCTTGGTATCCGACAAGACATGGCCAGCTGCAGGAGCATGCCTGCAATCATGCATATGTGGTGAACCGGTCTCAGAACAGCAACAAAGCATTCCTGGTGATGAGCCACAGGGCGGTTTGAGGTGAGGCACCATGAACTCACTTCATTTGCTCTTCCATCTCAGAGTTCGTCTTTGAAGGAAGTCAGGGCAGGAACTCTAGCTTGTATCAAGTTGACATGAAATCTAACTAGCACACAGACCCAAAAGAAAAAGATGGTATGACGCTGTCGAGGAGAGGGAAAATCGAGGCCTCCTTTTATTAGCCTGGCTTGGGGAATGGACAGGCAGGGCAGTAGTGTGGTGGGGAACAATGGCTTTCAACGGGAGATGCCAGGTCTCCAGGAGAAGCCTGTGAGTCACACTCAGAGAGAGGACTGAGCTGGTGTCCCCTGCACACGGAGGAATTTGAGGGTTGGTGATCTCCAGACTGGCCCATGAAGAGAGTGGGTTCAGTGTTGGACCTGAGAGGAGGAAGACGAGAGATATGGCTGGGGAGAGGTTGTAGTCAGAGAGTAGCTGGAAGCCATGCAGAGACAAGAGGTTATTTTGGGAAGAAGGAGTGGTGCAGTGTGGGTAAGACCGGCTGCCAGGAGCCACAGCAGGTCCTGAGGGATCCCGGCAGGCAGAGCAAGAGGTGAAGCATGCCAAGGCAGGCTGGGGCTTCAGGAGGGGACAGTCTGAGCCATGAGAACAGACACAAGGGAGACTGAATTGGACATTAACACAGGGGCCAGGATTGTTGTCAGACGGACAGACCAACCGACCGACCGGCCGACCGACCATCAGGAAAGAGTCTATAAAGTGCGAGTGGCTAGGCTAGGCTAGGAGAGGGGCAGAGAGGGAAAATGCAATTTGAAATAGGTGGCATTATCCTCAGTTACCAGAAGGGGGCAGCATGTCACCATCCCGCAGGACCACTGTGGGTGGAAGCCACCTTAGTCTTCGTTTTCCAGACAGGGTTTTGTGTGTGTGTGTGTGTGTGTGTGTGTGTGTGTGTGTGTGTGTGTGTAGCCCTGGCTGTTCTGGAACTAGTTCCATAGACCAGGCTAGCTACTTGCCTCTGCCTCCTGAGCACTGGAAACGAAGGCGTGCACCTCCAAGCCTGGAAACGAAGGCGTGCACCTCCAAGCCTGGCAAAAAGGGTTTCTTTTTTATCTCCTTTCTTTTCTTTCTTTCCCGGTCTTCCTTCCTTCCTTCCTTCCTTCCTTCCTTCCTTCCTTCCTTCCTTCCTTCCTTCCTTCCTTCCTTCCTTCCTTTAGAAGTAGGGTCTCTCTGTGTAGCCTTGGCTGTCCTGAAACTTGCTCTGGGGATCAGGCTGACATCAAACTAAAGATCTGCCTGCCTTTGCCTCCTAAGTGCTGGGATAAAAGACTTGCTCCACCACCACCTGGCTGTACTCATCTTATTCTAATGAAGTTGTGTTTTCAGCCACTGGGTACTAAACTCTGGGTTGAGCACTGGATTCTGTGTATGTGTGTGCATGTGTATACATGTATATATATGTGTGTGTGTGTGTATCTTTGTGTATGTATGTATGTATGTGTGCATGCATGTATGTGCATATACTCAATACATAGATATATGTATGCATACATTTTACAACTTACATATGTGTATAAATTCTCACAGAGCCCACATCTGGTTGAAGAGACAGATTGCTGACATGTAGCTGACCAGGCTTCACGGCTATCAGTTACTCTCCGAATTCCAAAGCCCCATCATGTCCTGGTTGCAGAGGATGGCTTCTAACATGTGTGGCTTACATGCACCTTCCTCTTTCAACTGAAGAGGATCTGAGTTCAGAAGGGCTCTGGAGACGTGTTCACTCAGTCCCAGGACATACCACCTCCCTGTGTTTCCTGTCACGGATGCTTTCTTTATATTATAACGTGACTTTGAAATGCCTCTAACTGAAAGGAGGCCCACATGATTCTCTTGAGGTCAGGCAGGCTTGTGATAACAACAGAGAAATATCTCTAGGAGACCATCACATCACATTTATTATCAAAGGCAGAGCATGCCAAAAGGTCATAAGGGCAGCATAGCCTCCATCTCTGGAGATCGTGGGTCCCAGCAGTCATGCTGTGAGAAAGCCCAGGCAACCAGAGAGGCACCGAGGTCTTGGTCCATGGAGCTGTCCAACCCTGTCCAGAGCTACAGAGCAAGACCCTGTCTCAAAATAAACAAGTGAGATAAAGTAAATCAGGGGCTGGAGAGATGACTCAGTGGGTAAGAACACTGGCAGCTCTTCCAGAAGACCCAGGTTCAATTCCCAGCACTCAAAACTCAGAACCTTCTATAAACTACAGTTCCAGGGAATCTGACTCCTCACACAGACATACATGTAGGCAAAGCATCAATGCACATAAAAAAGACTTTTTTTTTTGTCCTTACTCAGTTGTCTAGTGTTTAGTTCAAAGACTTGGAACTTGAATTAGTTGAAGGAAGTATTTATCCCTCTGAGCAGAGTGGATGAGGTCTCAGATTGCTTACCAGACACTGGCTGTCCCCTTCCTGTCCTGACAGGGTTACTGCAGAGCAAAAGTTCACGTACTCTCTTTTCCTCTTTCCCGGGCTTGAGAATTGGGTTGGAAGAGAGATGGGAAGGAGTCCTCAAGGAGACCATCCCACCACATTTATTATTGAAGGCAGACCATGCCATGAGCACATCTAACACTTTGGTACAGTGATTATTTTGAGCCAATAGTGATTGAGAAGAAAAGTAGTCTGTCTTCCATCACATATCTGAAACAGAATGACGTCACAGAATGATGTCACAAGGCTGTCCCCACCCGTATGCCAGGAGAGACAATGGCTAGCAGAGAATGACTTCACAAGGCTGTCCCCACCCGTATGCCAAGAGAGACAACGGCTAGCAGAGAATGACTTCACAAGGCTGTCCCCACCCGTATGCCAGGAGAGACAACGGCTAACAGAGAATGACTTCACAAGGCTGTCCCCACCCGTATGCCAGGAGAGACAATGGCTAGCAGAGAATGACTTCACAAGGCTGTCCCCACCCGTATGCCAGGAGAGACAACGGCTAAAACAACATTAGAGCTTCATTAACCTGTATGGCCAGAGAAGCCTTTATAATGACCTACGTCTGTGGGGCTGCATACATATACGTATGTATATATGCACATGTGTGTATATATGTATATGCACACACAACAATCTGCTCATCTTTGCATTGTGTCTAGTTGTGGTTTTTCATGGTGGTTTCTGTTTGCCGAAAAGACAGGCTCCTTTGATGAGGAACAGTAGCTATATTTATCCAGGGAAGGTGGCTCATGCACAAAGAACAAGATGTGTGTGTGTGTGTGTGTGTGTGTGTGTGTGTGTGTGTACACATGTATGTGTATACACAGATGGTCATGTGTGAGTGTACACACATATGTATGTATATATGTGTGTATATATGTCAGGCACACACACAAATACACATATACATATAAACATACATGAAAATACACCCACCTCACACATGTAAATATAGCCCTCTGGATCTGCTTTTGTTGTCTGTGTAACAGGTACTAACACTGACTCTGTGTGACTGACAGCCACTGGTCCCTGGGAAACATGAATGTTCCTTCTCCCAGCAATCCTAGCTGCCTGGAGTTCCCTGCAAAAGCTCCCTTCTTCCATGTTAACTTGTCCACTGTCCTGGCCGTGCTTATGAAGCCAGATCTGGGAGAGAAAGTTTTGCTGCAGACTTCATGTTTCCCTGGCTCTTGAAATCTCTCTGCCTGCCTCTTCTGAGATCTTTTCCTGAGATGTAGGTGTATCTGTTGGTGCTGGGCTCCTCACAATCTGTTCATCTCTGCTTTGTGTCTAGTTGTGGTTTTCCGTGATGGTTTCCGTTTGCCGTAAAGACAGGCTCCTTTGATGAGGATGATAGCTACACTTATCCAGGAAAGGTGCACAAAGAACAAGACGTATTGCTTTTTATTTTATGGTATGAATGTTCCCCAGCATCTATATCTGTGCATCATGTGTGTGCAGTGCCTTTGGAGGTCAGAGAGGACATAGCTGCCCTGGAATTGGAGTTACAGATAATTGTTAGTAACATCTGGGTTCTGGGGAGAGATCAAGGGCAACCATGCATCCTGCCTGTGGAACCATCTCTCCAGTTTCTCACACAGAATTTTGAAGAGCAGAGTGATAATTCTCCTCCTTCTGCTTCACTGATTCCTAAGCAGTATTAAACCTCCATGTTAGCCACAAACAGTAGAAGACGGGTGCATTCTGGGAAGCAGCTGCAGAAAAAGGGTGTTTTCTTGTTTCCAGTGTTGATGGCTAAATGCTTAATGTCATGTAGTCAGGTCTGGTCTGATTCGAGTGGGAGGTAAAATACCACAGAGCTGCTGATTACATGGTGGTTAGAGAGAAATAAAAACAAAACCAGGGGCTGGAGAGATGGCTCAGCGATTAAGAGCAATGACTGCTCTTCTGAAGGTCCTGAGTTCAATTCCCAGCAACTACATGGTGACTCACAACCATCTGTGATGAGATCCGATGCCTTCTTTTGGTGTCTGGAGACAGCGGCAGTATATTCACATAAATAAAAATAAATAAATCTTTAAAAACAACAACAACAACAACAACAACAACAGGCAGTGGTGGCACATGCCTTTAATCCCAGCACTCGGGAGACAGAGGCAGGCAGATTTCTGAGTTCGAGGCCCACCTGGTCTACAAAGTGAGTTCCAGGACAGCCAGGGTTATACAGAAAAATCCTGTCTTGAAAAAAACCAAACCAAAAACCAAACAAAACCAGATTAACCTCTACTCCAGTAGCTTTTGTGCATTCATTGACTGCCCTACCATAACTACCACCGCAGATATTCATTTCCTGCAGTGTGTGACTGTCATTCAGATTGGCCCAGAGCTCAGAGATCTACCTGCCTCTGCCTCCTGGGTGATAGGATTAAAGGCGTGCGCCACCACTGCCCAGCAAATTATTTTATTTTGACATTTATTTATTTGTATGTGAGAGTGAGCATGGCCATGGTGTGTGTGTGTGTGTGTGTGTGTGTGTGTGTGTGTGTGTGTAGGCCAGAGGACAACTTGTGGGCACTGTCCTTTCCTGCAGGTGTCCAGAATCAGACTCAGGTCACCAGGCTTGGAGTTACGTGCCTTTACCTGCTGAGTTGTCTATTCAGCTAGCCATAGATTCTCTATACACATTCACCAGCCTAAGTGGCTTGATAATAGGACAGAAATCAGTCATGCTAAAAAGTATTGCTTTGTCATTTTTCCTGGGTGTCTTTTGCTGGCTCTTGTCAGGAGACATCAGACTTGCACCTGCAGACATCCAGGAAGACCACAAGTGTCAGTCACGCAAAGGCAATTAACAGCCTGGTGATCTGCGTTGTTCATTGGGCCAGGCCATATCAAAGTTCTACAACCAGGACTGGAGATGGCTAGGAATCTAAATGACCCTTACAGCCAGGCGCTCCCCAAAGCTTCCACAACCAGGGCTAGGGATGGATCAAATGACCTCTATGCTATCTGTATGGCCGAAACCAGGCCAAATCCTTCCCTAGGCCCTTAAGCCAGTAAGGTCAGCCATACAGAACCCATCTTGGAAGAGATGATATGTACTTTGAATTGAGTTTCCACACAATTATGCTTTCTTGTGTATCTGGGATTGTATTATACCAGGAAACTTTTTTTTTTCTTTTCCCCAAACTGAACTGTATTTTAAATAAGCTGGCAATGAACCTCCGGCCATCAGACTTCCAAGTCGGAGCAGGGTTGACGATGTCAGTAACTGGGTTTTTATTCTCACCTCTTCTTGGTTTGTTTCTCTGCCTGGACACCTGCGTGGGGGGGGGGGTCGAGCAGGGCAGGGCGGTGTTCACCCCCCTCCTGCTTCTCTGCCTGGACACCTGCAGTATGCCCTTCACTCTGTCTGCCAGAAATGTCCTTTGTCCTTGGACTCAGCTGTGGAGAACTGTAAGAAGAATTGGGTAAATTATAAGCCACTGTTTAAACACAAGGTTTGTGAACGTGATAAAGGAGAAGGCAGGGAGGGTTGGGAAGTCCTCAGTGTAGCATGCTTGTTTAGCATTCACGAGCCCCTAGCTTCACCCCCCCACCCCCGTATCCTCCCCCTCCCAAAGTGATTAAAAAGAAGCCACTGTTGGTGGTGGGTGCCGTAAGGATGGCTCAGTGATTAAGAGTATGTCCTAAGAAGTCTTTTGATGAGAGCATTGGCGTTCAGAGGCCAGTGCCTCCTTGGGTGGGTCACAAATGCGGGGAACTCTAGCTTCAAAGGACTCAGAGGCCATTTTGGCCTTCATGGGCACTTGCATACACGTGAGTGCATAAATAAAACTAAATCTTTGGAAATGTGAGTCCCAGGGGATTTCACTGTCTTCTGTGATCAACTGCTCACGCTCTGGTAAAAAAAAACAAAAAAAACAAAAAAAACCTCTCACCTGTGCTTGTGCAAACAACCTTGGTTAAACACAGTGGGTCACACACAAACATGACAGGGAAGAAAGGGGAGACTTATTGGGAGGAGGACGTTTTCTATGGGAGAGGAAATGGGACGAGATGGACACTGGAGGCAAAAACAACTGAAATTATGGTACATGTGTGTGAAACTGTCAAAGAATTGTTTAGGGCTGGAGAGATGGCTCAGCGGTTAAGAGCACTGACTGCTTTTCCAGAGGTCCTGAGTTCAAATCCCAGCAACTGCATGGTGGCTCACAACCATCAGTAATGAGATCTGAGACGTCTTTTTCTAGTGTGTCTGAAGACAGCTACAGTGTACTTATATAATAAATAAATCTTAAATAAATATATGTGTATATATATATATATATATTTGTTTGTTTTTCAAGACAGGGTTTCTCTGTATATATAGCCCTGGCTATCCTGGAACTCACTTTGTAGACCAGGCTGGCCTCGAACTCAGAAATCTGCCTACCTCTGCCTCCCAAATGCTAGGATTAAAGGTGTGTGCCACCACCACCTGGCAAAAAAGAATTTTTAAAAAAAGATTTATTTTACTTATATGAGTACACTGTAGCTATCTTCAGACACACCAGAAGACACCAGATCCCATTACAGGTGGCTGTGATCTACAGTTTTGGCTGGGAATTGAACTCAGGACTGGGTCTTCTCATATCAATGAACTTAATTAAGACAGTCTCCTGAAGATATGCTCACAGGCTAGCCTACTGTAGACACCCCCTCACTGAGACTCTCAAGAAATCCTAGCTTGTAGCAAGTTGACAATTAAAGCTGACTAGCATACTTGGGAGAGTGTGCTCATTCACAAAGATGTTTATTAAATACCGCCAGTGCTGTGCTGGTGACTGAACTGGTTCCATATTCTGAGCCATCTCTCCAGCCCTGAACTTTTGCTTTTCTGGCCCAAAGGCTGCTGGTAGCATTTAATTCTTTTCTTTGCTTGAAACAACTTTGTCACCATTGAATTTTAATATACTCTGCTAGAAGCTTTTGAGGTTGCCTCCTCATTTTGGGTGTCCTGAGACTTGACCACAAAGCTCCCAGAGATAGGCATCGCCCCATGTCTTTTTTCCCCTTGGGCAGGGGATGGGGCATTCCAGTTGGATGCTGTGTCAGGGATGAGCCCAGCCCTTCACTTAAGCACGAGTGGGCCACCGTGGATCACCCAGATATTTCTGCCAAATCAACAGCAAAACGGAGAAGAACCAGGGTGGGCAGAACTGCCTTCAGGGAACTGAGAATCTGCAAGTGCTGACTAGTGACTCTCCTAATCTGGGGCCTCTGAGACCTCCGTGTGGCCGGATGGCTGGTCAGCAGTCAGCCGCCTTTGTTCCGGCTGCTGTTCATTCACGTGCCATTCCGTTCCGCATCTCACCCTGTTTTCAGATCTCCAGTGAACCTCCCCCACCTCACCGCAGGCGATCATTGCCATCGGTACTTCCAGAAGAGCTGGAAGTACTTCATGAGCTCCCATTCCTATCTGGTACCCAGACCCATCACCACAGAGCAATCAGCTCTTCTTTTAGCTTAGCTATGGCCTACTCCATCTGCTCTGCCTTAGGGGCATCTCCCTCTCCCTCTCCTTAGGTGCACATCTGTAATCCCAGCTCTTTGAGAGGCTGATACTAGATGGTGTGTGTTCAAGTATGCTCTCCTGCTTTGGGCACCAAAAGTCCTCCTAGAAACCCTTAGCAACCAGGATGGCTGCCATCTTTCTTCTCTGGGACTTTGTTTCTCCTAATGGCTCCCTGTCAGCTACTCTCAACATCCTTTCTCAAGCAAATTCTTCATATTCCTTCTTACTCAGAGCCCTTCAGTGGCCTCCTGCCCCACTCAGAAAGAAAGTGGATGCTGTCAGACTATAGGAGCTATAGGCTCACAGGCACAAGTAGGGATTCAGTTTGAGTCGACTTGACATTGAGATATCTCTGAATGGTCAATGGCAGCACCCAGAACCAAAAGAAGAGTCATGATCATGTTGTGAGGATTTGGAGTGAGGAGATCTTAGTGTGTTTGTAAAACAAGAGCAGGTACCCACAGAAAGAATTACAGGAAATAGACGTGGGAGTGTGGCTCGGTTGCAGGGTGCTTACCATGCAAGGATGGTCCGTGCTTCATGTTGGCCCCAATATGGGAAAGCCAGGAACTGAAGACACTCTCCAGCCTTTCAAGAACCTTTCAAGTAATTGTTCCCTTTTTGTGGGACACAGAACCCAGACTCCTCCTTAATTAGCAAAGATTCTCAGGGCTGGAGAGATGGCTCAGTGGTTAAGAGCACTGATTGCTCTTCCAAAGGTCCTGAGTCCAATTCTCAGCAACCACATGGTGGCTCATAACTATCTATAATGAAATCTGATGCACTCTTCTGGTGTGTGTGTGTGTGTGTCTGAAGACAGCTACAGTATACTCATATAAAAATAAGTAAATAAGCAAATAAATAAATAAATAAATTTTAAAAATTAACAAGTTTCTTTGTCCATCACTGTCAGCTATGGTGCCTTTGCAAGGTCCAAACAGCGATAGGAATCATCTTCTTGTCTCTGACTACAGACTGGATCATCCTGGGTCTGGATGCTATTTCTGGTCATATTACTTCTAGCCAAGGAAGGCAGTAAAGGTACAGAGAACCTTTCTGGGGTGGAGTGAGGTCAGAGGGTGTGGCCCACTTTCTTTTCTTTATTTTTAAAATTGTTTTATAATTGTATGTGTAAGAGGGTTTCACCTGCATATACATATTGCAGGATGTGCATGCCGGGTGCCCACAGGGGTCAGAGAGGACATGTGGGTGCTGGGAATTGGACTCAGGTCTTCTGTAGGAGTAGGCAGTGTTCCTAACCACTGAACCATCTCTTTAGCCTGTGGCACAGCTTCTTGAAGAAGGTGTCTGTCACATGGAGGATGCCGAGCGCATCTTCTGTCTTTTAGGAGTCCTTTCTCCCCTTCACCATGTGGGTTCCAGGGACTGGACTCAGGTCATCAGGCTTGGGGGTGATCTCCTGAGCCTGCTAAGCCGTGGATGGAGCCAGAGTGGTTTATACTGGATTGAGGAAGTGGGGATGTTTGGTAAGGGTTTTGTGAATGTTTGGTTCATAGGTTTTTGTGGGGAACATTGATCCAATTTACCACAGTTCTTTCCTTCCTTCCTCTTCTTCTCCCACTCTTTCTTCCTTTCTCCTTTCTCCCCATCTCCTCTTATTTTAGGTAGGGTGACACTATGTGGCCTCTGTTGGCCTGGAACCTACTATGTAGCCCACACAGACGTACGATGCTATATTTGGCTCATTCTCTTCCTTCCTTTTTCCTTCCTTCCTTTCTTCAGTTTTGTTTGAAAGAACAGTTATATCTGTGTAGTTGCTTCTTCTCAGCTTATTTCCAGTGAAGAACACACTTGGATGACCACAGTTCATTTGCACTGAGGTACCACACCCAGCCACTGGGTCCCAGTCTTGAAGCAGAGACCCAGAAAACCTGCCTGAGATCAGCAGTCCACAGATAAGAGGCTTTGAAATGAGGGATGAATGCTTTTTGCCAGAAAAAAAAATCTCGGGCTGGTGAGATGGCTCAGCGGGTAAGAGCACCCGACTGCTCTTCCGAAGGTGATAAGTTCAAATCCCAGCATCCACATGGTGGCTCACAACCATCTGTAACGAGATCTGGCGCCCTCTTCTGGAGTGTCTGAAGACAGCTACAGTGTACTTACATAAATAAAATAAAATAAGTCTTTAAAAAAAAAATCTCATTTTTTACTTTTTTTTTTTTGAGTCAGGATTTTACTATGTAGCCCAGGCTGGCCTGGAACTCACATCATCCCCTGCCTCTGCCTTCCAGTTGCTGGTGGGGATCGGCATACACCTCCATATCCAGGCAGGACTTGATTTCCTCCATGAATAAACAGAGGCCCAGAGAGGCCAAAGGGCTCTTGTCTGTCTGCAGGGCTCGTGAGTGGCCGAGCTGGGGTTAGACCCTGGGTTTTCAGTAGGCTGAGACAATAAAGGCAGTGACAATGAGCACCTTCAGGGGACTCTTGGGACACACAGATGCCTTCAGCCATTCCATGGCTCACTTTTGGCCCAGCCCAGAGAAAACTCAAGGTTCCTTCTCACCAGGAGGGAGGGAGAGGTCATTACAGTTTGTAGGTGCTGGATGAGGAGGTCCTATGAGGAGTTTTCCCATACATCTGCCTTAGGGAGAAACAAGGTCTGGGGAAGGCTGGAGTCTTGCTTTCCCGGCAGCCTGAAGAATCTAGAGTCGCCCCGTGTGCAAAGCCCAGGCACCCTTGCTGAGGTGCAGGGCTGCTCGGCTGCTTATCTTCAGCTGGCTGCTGAGGGTTTCAGCATTGCTGAGTCTTGGCGATGGATACTTCCCGATTCCCCTCACAAAAATAGGTCAGTCTGTCTGCCTAGGTCTGTGCCTGCAGACACAGGACATGTGAGGTTCCTATTTTTCTAGCTCCCAGGCTTCTGTCTGCTTCCTTCATGGAGAACTGCTTGCTAAGAATTTTACCACAATGGGAGCTGCTTAAGAAACAGCAAGGCTTAAAAATAAACCTCTAAGATGGCCAGTAACACTGGGCATGAGTGTGTCTAGTGTTTTCTCTATTCAACCCAGTGCTTGAGAGGCAGAGGCAAGAGGGCCAGGGATGGAGAGGGACTTAGTTAGGGTTACTGTTGCTGCGATGAAACACCACGACCAAAAGCAACTAGAGGAGGAAAGGTTTATTTCACTCACAGATCCATAGAGCAGTTCTTCTTCAAAAGCAGTGAGGGCTGGAATTGAAGCAGAGCAGGAGCCTGGAGCAGGAGCTGATGCAGAGGCCACGGAGGGGTCCTGCTTACTGCCTTGTTCCCCATGGCTTGCTCAGCCTGCTTTTTTATAGAACCCAGGGCCATCAGCCCAGGGATGGGCCCCACCCAAAATG
The DNA here is from genome assembly GCA_902729485.2 of Mus minutoides. Taxonomy (NCBI): domain Eukaryota; kingdom Metazoa; phylum Chordata; class Mammalia; order Rodentia; family Muridae; genus Mus; species Mus minutoides. Next base: position 1,015,499 of record LR756407.1, read on the forward strand.
GCCAGATCCTCCCCCATAAATCACTAATTAAGAAAATGTTTGCAGGGCTGGTGAGATGGCTCAGCGGGTAAGAGCATCCGACTGCTCTTCCGAAGCTGATAAGTTCAAATCCCAGCATCCACATGGTGGCTCACAACCATCCGTAACGAGATCTGGCGCCCTCTTCTGGAGTGTCTGAAGACAGCTACAGTGTACTTACATATAATAAATAAAATAAATCTTTTAAAAAAAAAAAAGAAAAAGAAAATGTTTGCAGGCATGCCTACAGCCCAGTCTCATGGAGGCATTGTCTCAGTTGAGTCTCCCTCCTCTCAGATGACTCTAGCTTGTGTCAAGTTGACACAGAACTAGCCAGGGCAGAGAGGTTCAGGATAGCTTGACCTACATAAAAAGACAATGTTTTTTCCCCTGCTCAGAGAGGGAGGGAAGAAGGGAGAGCACAGTAGACAGAGACAGGGGAATAGAAAGACAGAGAGAGGAGACAGAAAGATAGGAAGTTAGTTAGAGACAGACACAGAAAACACACACCCACACAGAGATAGAGAATAAAATAATAAAATTCTTGTCTTTTTTTTTTTTTTTGTTTTCATACAGGTCTCATTATGTAGCTCTGGCTGCTCTGAAACTTGTTATGTGAACCAGGCTTGACTTGAACTCATAGAGACTCTCCTGCCTCTATCTCCCATGTTCTGGGATTAAATGTATATGCCACTATGCTTGGACTACAAAATAAATCTTAAAAACAAAACACAATGCTTGTCAGATCATCCAAATAGCTCAGAGCTGTAATCTGGCCATAGTCCTCTGACATTCAGAACTTGTTGGCTTTTGGCCTGATGAGTGACCTTTTGTTAGCACTTGGATGTGGGGAATCTTTTGTGTGAGCCTCTGATCTTACCTGGACCTTCTGTTTCAGCTGTCATCTGTTGACAGCAGCCCAGAAGGGAGGGCTTCTGCTCTCTGTTGCTGCAGGTGAGGGTGGAATTCCAGGTTCCCTCTTGGACTTGGCGATCCCTGGGGCCAGAGGCTTCTTTTACAATTGTGTGAATGTGTGGCTGCTGCTCCCACTAGGTCTTTGATGGGTTCTCCTTGGCTAGAAGTAGTAGAAACCACTTCTTATGGTTCTAAAAGCTTTCTGTCTGGCTACTGTGTCCCTTTCCTGGGAAGCAATAGCCATTTGGTCTGTTCCTTTTTCTTTCCTTCATTCCTCTCTGTCTAGATCAGAATAGTGACCCATGGCAGGTGGTGATTGACCTATCAAAAGCAATGGGCAAACCAACCAACCAACCAAACAAACAACCAACCAAACAAACAACTAAATAAAAACAATGGGAAAAGGCTGGGCTTGGTCACACTTTTAATTCCAGGACATGGGAAGCAGGGCAGGCAGATCTTTGTGAGTTTGAGGCCAGCCTGGTCTACACAGCAAGTTTCAGGATAGCCAGGGCTACAAGATGAGACACTGTCCCAAACAAGTCAGTGGAAAAGCGAGTCTTTAGACAGTACTAAGGACAGTGCCGCAAAGCCTGATGGGTAGGCCTTTGCCTTGAATCATGAGGGTTTGTGCTTCTCTGAAAGAGGGCTAAGGCGGGGAGTGGTTCTATTTCCTGAGAAAGGCTACATGCTGAAGTAGGTCTGAACAGCAGTGGGTGTGATGTGCTGCTGAGAGGTGACAGGAACACACCCTGGGCTGGTGGGGTGCATGAGGTGGTGTGGGATGCTTCGGGGTACCCACTCATCCTTCAGTAGAGGTGAGCTCTGGGGTGTTTCGAAGTCTCCCACCTGCAGGATGTATCTGCCGCTCTGGTGATGCCCAGTCAGTCTTCCCAGCTGAGGGTTCATGATTCAGGGAAAATCAAAGGATCAGCAATGACTGATGACCCAGGCTAGACCTAAGGTGTTGAAGGCATCTCAACTCTCCTAGGGCCTTGGGGAGATGGCTTAGTCAGTAAAGTACTTGCCTTGTAAGTGTGAGGACATGAGCTTGGCAGCCAGTACCTACATAAAAAAGCCAGTCAGGGCTGGAGAGGTGGCTTGGTGGTTAAGAGCACTTGCTGCTCTTATAGAGTTTGATTCCTAGCTCACATATGGGCAGCTCACACCTGTGGTAATTCCAGCTCCAGAACCAAGTTATCTAGTGCCCTCTTCTGGCCTCTGAAGACACCTGCACTCATGTGCACACACACCACACACACACACACACACACACACACACACACACACACACGCACACCCGCACACCCGCATACCCACACACATGCACACGCACACATACAAATGCACCCACCCACATGTACACATAAAATAATAAAAACAAATCTTTGTTTCTACAGTGAAAGAAATGAGCATGAGCCAGGAAGACAAAGGCCTCTGTGGGTGCACTGTGTGGATAAACAATTTGCTAATAACCACCCTTTGAGGAAGGATGGTGGGGGACCACTCTAGTCTCTGAAGAAGCTATCTGAGAGCAAGGTTACATTCCCCAGCTTCACTGATCAGTGCTTCAAACCACAGTAATGGAAACCCAAGTAAAACCAAAGTAAAGAGGGCTGGCTATGGCTTATACAATGGAAAGGTCAGGAGCTTGGGTGTGATGGGACCCAGGCCTGGAAGCTGCACCCCAGGCTCCCTGTGCTGCGTCGTCTTCAGGTTCAGCTTTTCTCTGTGCCCCTATTATTCTCTAGAGCATTTTTCCTTGACTGTAGCCAGGCAGTGGTGAACATCTGGGGAACTCCAGCAGGAGCTTCCAACTCAATACTAATGGACAATGACTGTGAACTCCTGGTCTAACATCCACCTCCAAAGGGCTTGCATCTCAGGCATGCATGCAGTGCCCAGTTTATGAGGAGCTGGGACTGGAAAACCCGGCCTTCGTGTATTCTGGGAAGCTCTCTGGCAACTGAGCTATGACCCCAGCTGTCCTCTTTGACTTGACAATATGGTTTTCTTTTGGAGAACAGTCTTTACAACTCTTCACCTAAGCTAACTTGTCTTCACTTTGTGATTGCGTGTGTGCATATGCAGATAAGTGAGACATACTCACACACACATGTACAGTTTTCAGACAGGACCTCTTACTGGACCCAGAGCTCAATTCAGCTGGACTGGCTTGCCAGCGAGTTTCAGGTATCGCCTGGCTCTGTTTTCCCAGCATTGGGGTTCGGGGCCTGCTGCCATGCAGGGCTTTTCTGTGGGGGTTGCAGATATGGACTCAGGACCTCGTTCTTGTGCAGTAATGCACACGATCACATGCGTGTGCACCCACTGAGCCATCTCTTCGAGCCCGCAGGACAGGCTTGCTCCCCTTGTCTATGTGATGCTGGGGGCTGAACTTGGGGTCTGTGCGTGCTAGGCAAGCATACTACCAACCGAGCTATGGTCCCGGCTCCAAGGACAACTTCTGAAGAAAACACCCCAAATCCACAATCTTGAGATCTTTTCTAAGAAGTGAAACAAATGATCTCAAATTGAGGTGTGAGCAGAGGGTGGGCCAGCTGGTGCGTTCTGGAGGGCTGGCCTTTTTCTTTGAGGCTGGGTGTCTGGAACCCTTCTGTGTCTCTGATGCTTTCTCTCCTCCTCACAACGTCCTAGCCTCCCCCATCAATAGGAAGGGGACACCCAGAGTAGACACCAGGGGAGCCCAGCCAACGACCCTTCCTGCTAGAGTCCCATACACACTGGCTAGAAGGCAGGAGAAAACAGCTTCAGACACTGTCAGGGATGGAATATGCTCAACTGTCCATCTGGACTTATTCTGCAGGACTCTAATAGCTTGACATCGTGACATGTCACCATAGTAGTGTGACCCTAACTTGGAAAGACTGACTGACTTCCTTAAAAACTGTAGGGCACTGCTCAGACTAAAGGCCATGGAAGGCTGTGGAAGGCATGGAAGGCGTGGAAGGCCGTGGAAGGCCGTGGAAGGCCGTGGAAGGCTATGGAAGGCTATGGAAGGCTATGGAAGGCTATGGAAGGCGTGGAAGGCCGTGGAAGGCCGTGGATGGTCTGGCTGAGGTTATTTTATCATAGGGTCTGTATGACAGAAATGGTGTTCTCCCCCTCACCCTCTCTCCTCTCTTCCTCACTCCAGGATATCACTATGTAGCCTGGTCAGGAACGCGCTATATAGACCAGGCTGGCCTCAAAATCACAGAGATCATCCCCCCACCCCGATCTGTGATTAAAGGTGTGGGCTACCACACATGACTGTTATTCCTTTCTTTTTTAAAAAATGTTTGTGTCTGTGTGTATAGGAGTGTATGTGTGCATGCAGTAGTCTGTTTGTAGGGGGTCTATGTGTGCGTGTATAAGAGTCTATGCATGGCGTATGTGTATAGGAATCTGTGTGTATGTGTGCCATTACAGAGTGGAGGGCAGAGGTTGATATTGAGAGTCTTCCTTCCTCTATGGCCTTTATTAAAAAGTTATTTTTATGTGTAAGGCTGTTTACCTGCATATAAGTCTATTATGCATCACATGCATGCAGTGTCCACAGAGGCCAGAAGTGTACGTACAATCCACCTGGACTGAGTTACTGATAGTAGTGAACTGCCATGTGTGTGCTGGAGTCAGACCCAGCTCCTCTAACTGCTGAGCCACCTCTCCAGCCCCCACTGTGGCTCTTCACTTTATTTTTGAGACAGGGTCTCTCACTGAACTTGGCTCACCAGTTTGGCTAGCCTGGTTAGCTACCAAGCCCCTGGTGTCCATCTGTCTCTGCCCCTTCATCTCTGGAGTCACAGACTCTTGCGACCACACCCAGCTTTTACATGAATGCTGGAGAGATGAACTTAAGTCAATATCATTGGTGCACAGCAAGCCCTTTGCCCACTGAGTCAGCCCTGGTCACTCTGTCTTTTGGCTCAGTATGTGGGGTACTGACAAATTCCTAGCCTGCACCATCCTGGGCATGGTCCCTTCAGTTAGAAACCGGAGAGGATGGGGGATTTGCTGACCCCCAAGAGCAATGGCTCTTTGTCGTCCCATCATGCAGAGCAGCGTGCACACTGGGCTAGCCCCTCCGTTGGCCTCTCTTTGGTCATTTCACTGGTGAGTCACAGCTTCTTCAGCTGCCCATATTTAGAAAGATGCAGATGGGATTTGGCGTGTAGCTGTGAGGGTAAAAACAGGACTTAATGTCAGGAGTGAGGGAGAGTTTTGCAACACAAACCCCAAAGAAGAAGTGTGAGCCTCCTCAGCTTCCTCCTGACAGGGAGGACCAGTGTCACCACACAGCTCTGGGGGGCCAGCAGGTGGTGGGAGTTAAAATGGGCTCTGTTGCACCATGGTGGGATTTTCCCTTCTGAGTGAAGGCTGGTGCTGGGTGGGTGAAGTTACCCACCGTCCCGTGCAAACAGGGCTGCTCAGGTTCTGCTCTTCCAAGCACACAGGGCCTGGGTTCTGGGGGAAACTCCTGCTTGGACCACATTGCTGAAGGTCCAGGTAAGGAAGCAGGAGGCATGGGAGCCAGAACATAGGGTGTCCAGGTCAGTCTCCCATCCCCCATCATCCTACATAGCCTCTCCCCTTCCTCTCCTCAGCCTGTCAAGGGAGGGAGGCGGGGCTTCAGGGCAGGTGTGGGAAAGGACTAACAGAGAAAGAGAAACAGGGAGAGAACACTTGGACGTGTTGGTGTTCTGAAGGCTCCCGCTTCTCCCAGCTGCCCAACTTCCTAAGAAGTGTGTTCCCTAACACTCTGACAAGTGCAGCCTCTTGTGTGGTTTGCTGGGTGGATGTCGGAGTGAAGGAGGGCTACCAGAGAAGCATGGAAAACAGCAGGTGCATACTTAAAGATGCACACTGGCTAGAAGGCAGGAGAAAACAGCTTCAGACACTGTCGGGGAACGAATGTGCTTGGCTTTGTCAACCTGGACTTATTCTGCAGGACTCTAATAGCTTGTTGTGACATGTCCCTTCAGTCCTGCATTTCCCACCTACTTTGTACAGCCAACCCTCCAGGTTACCCTCTCCCTGTTCTTCACCCACAAATAGTCCTTCCCAATCCTTGTGCCCCAAAGTTCTGTCTCCAGCAGCCTCAGACTCCCAAAACTACCTGACAACCTCCTGAAATCTCAGCTTTCCTGGGCTAAAGATGGCCCAGCCAGTAAAGGTTAGGCTCACAACCAAAACTATAAGGCAGGTTTTCCTACCCCAGCTTCTCCTGTCCTCTCCTCAGACCTTCTCAGCTAAGTCTAAGAGAGGCAATGGTGGCTTCCCTTTTCTCTTTGTCTATTTTTCAAAGGGCCTATTGTTCCACGTATGATGCATGGACACTCGTTGTTCTGGGTTTTGCTCAGTCAGAGACAGAAGAGTGTGTCTGTGTGTGTCATGTACATTACACACACACACATGACACAGACACACACAGACACACACATGACACAGATACACACATAGACACAAGACACACACACAGACACACATACACACACATGACAAGACACACACACAGAGACACACAGACAGAGAGACACAGACACACACAGACACACATACATACACATGACACAGACACACATGCATGCAAACACAGATACACACTGACACACACATGACACAGACACACACACACATCACACACAGACATGACACAGACACACACACACATGACACAGACACAGACACACACACACATGCACGCACATGCATGCACACACGCAGATTACAAACTTGCGCCACCACATCCAGCTTTCCCTTTCCTCCTCTTCCACATTATCTGTTCATTTATTGTATGTACATGTTGTGTATACCTGTTTATTTATTGTATGTACATGTGTGTACATGTTAGGTCAAAAGACAGCTTGTGGGAGTCAGTTCTTTCCCTCCCCCATGTGGTTATCAGGGATCGAACTTGGATATCAGGGTTCAGGCTTGGCAGCAAGCACCTTGACTTGTTGAGCCCTCTTACCTGCTCTGCACCCAGCTCTTTTACACAGGATCTGAGAATTGAACTCAGGCCCTTCTGCTTTCCTAGCTGAGATATGGAGGCATGGCACCTCAAGGACTCTAGAAAACAACCGGGGCCTCACTGGACCTCAGAGTCTCCTGTGATGGGAAGCTGGCTACAGACCACCTTCTATACACCAGTATTGGGGTCACCCCGAATGAAGCTGCCAGTTATATAAACAACAACTTCCAGTCAAACTGTAGCTGTGGTGGTCCCCGTGGGGTGCAGTGGGAAAGAAAACTAGGTTCCGAGTCAGGAAAGACTCCCCTGGCATTTCTGAGGGCAGGAGTGGGGTTGGTGTTCCCGTGACGGACCTCTCAATCAAGCTGCTATGCGTACGTCCACGGGTAGTTGTATTTATGGGCCCAGAAGTAGAGTCTTTCCCTGGACATGGAAGGACAAAGCTTCGGAGACTGATGGATGGGAAGTTAAGAAACCCTGTACAGACCCCAACTGCAATGCACAGTATGAACCAAAAGTTCCTCCCAGGAACAGTAACTACACACAGTTTATCTTTCTCAGTGGCAAGGTCCCCCGGGGAGGTGGTGGTGGGAAGTCAGTCTGTGGAGCGTCCCCGAATGAAGTTGGACTAAGGCAGAAGTGGGTGGACTTGACATTAGGCAGCACCTGGGCATAGCTCTCCCAGCACCTACCATGTCTGGGTGAGGTCTGGATCCTTCCCAAGGCTGCTGATTGCGTTTGCCTCTGGGTATCCTGTTCCTTTGCTGGTGGTCTTCTGTGCATACTGATGTCATGGAAGGTTGCAGCACAGCCCACACCCGTGGGCAAGACTTACCTGTGGTCCAGGTCATACACCTCAGCCTCTCTGTGTCCGCACACCTGCAGACCACCGTCTTCTCCAGTTTTTTTCTGTTACCCACCTGTGGTCTCCACTCCTAGAGGCTAGAAGATGTACACTGTGACCAAGATGGAGGCAGGTAGGGCAGACAGGGAGCTAGGATGTGCCTTTTCCTACTGTGCTCTGAGTCCTGCCTGGCTGGTGACCTTTTCCTTAGCTACAAAGTGTGCATTTGGGGGCTGTGGAGGTAACCTGGACAGTAGAGTGCCCACTGTGCAATCTGAAGGACCTGAGCTTGACCCCAAGTGTCAAAGGCAGGCATGCGTGCTTTGTCCCATACAGGGGAGTCAGAGCCAGGCAGATCCCTTGGGCTCCTTGCCAGCCAGCCAGCCTAATTGATGAAACTCAGACCCCAGAGAGAGGGGCACAGGGGGAGGGAGAGAGGGAGAGGGATTCAGACTCTGTCTCAAAAAGCAAGATGGAGGACTCCCAGAATGAAACCCAGGATTGACCTCTGTCTCTGTCTCTCTTTCTCACGCTCTTACAGGAGCACTCGAACTCACACATACACTCTCACATACATGCGCACATACACTCACACACACACTCTCACAATACACACTGATATTCACACACTCTCACACACACATTTGCACGCGCGCGCGCACGCACGCGCGCGCACACACACACACACACACACACACCAAACCACACCTTCACAAAGGCAGCCTAACCAAAGACTGCAATGGATCAAGTTACTTCTGACCACTCAGTAATCTGTGACCCTGGAACTAAGAAAAGCAGAAGCAAAGACAAGCTATTGGGTGTGTCCTCCTGCAGAAGGGGAGGGCTGGGAAAACAGGGCTGCTTGCTTGAGCTTTGTAGCCAAGTGTGAGTCTGGGTCTTATTAATCCCTGAGACAATAGAACAAGCTCTGTATTTCCTCCTCTGATAAGAACTTCGAGCTGCTGAGAAGGTGCAGAACTTGCTGAAGGCCTCTGGTGTGTGCTGCCTCCATGTCTCCTGCCTCCGGAGCGCACCACCATTCACTCCTTGCTGTTTGGAGCTCCAAGCTCAGAGGCAGCAGTAGGTCTGACCCAGTTATATGTCAAAAGCCAATTACTTCAAATGTGTCCTTGCCATGTGGAGACTTCCAATGAAACTCTTTGTGTTTGTCCCATCCTGTCTTGTTCAGCAAAGCTAATGAGAAAATACAGGATACTGATTTATTATTTTATTTTTATTGCATCGGGCGTGCATGCACCATGGTGCTTGTGTGGAGCTAAGGGCAGGTGATACCTTGCACCCTGGGAGTCCTGAGGATTGAACTCAGGTTGACAGATTCGGTATCAAGCCCTTTTATTGACTGACCTATCTCACTTGCTCAGAGCAGTTTGATTGTAGAAAAGAAAATGTTTGTTTCCCTATGTTTGCTTCTCAGGCCAGAAGAAGTCTTTCTTCTCTACATGGGACTCCAGGAACAGATTAACCTTTGATGCCAACTCTCAGGCCCAACAGCTGGAATGAGGGCCCTACACTGAAGGAACCTCGTGCTCTCTCACTCTAATTCACATCCATCCATCCTGGCAAACAGCCCCTGCTTCACCTGGAGAAGCTCAGATCCCTAAAGACTTGGGTCAGATCTTATTACCTCTGCTCTGTCATACAGCAAGCAAGTTAAACACAGCCAAGCCTTTTCTGTCCACAGATATCAAGCCCTATGTGGTGGTGCACACCTTTAATCCCAGCACTCCGGGGAGAGAGGCAGGCACATCTCTAAGTTCCAGAGCAGCCTGGTCTACAAAGTGAGACTCTATCTCAAAAAATAAATCAAAATCACTGAGGACAGAGGTGTGGTCTCACTGCTGTGGAAACATCTCAGGAGCCGGCCAGAATATGTGCTTCATAAAGAACTTGTAACAAATTGTCATTATCAAATGAAGGTCATAAGTATGCAAAAACTAAACCGGGGCTGGAGAGATGGTTCATCAGATAAAGACGATTGCTACCAAGCCCCTCAACCTGGGACCCACATGGTGGAAGGGGAGCCCCGACTTCTGCAATTTGTTCTCTGAATTTCTTCATGTGTGTTCATGTGCATGCACATGCATACAAACATGTACACACATATACATGCACACATATACACACATGTATACACATGCATAAACATACATACACACATGCATAAACATATATACATGTGCACACACATACATGTACAAAACAACTGATCAATCAACGTTAAAATTTTTCAAGCTGAACTGGCTCTTACTGAGCTTGGCAATCAAGGCAGCCCTGCCAAGAGACAAGATGGCCGCGTGTGACAGACTGTAAACTCCAGTACTTCCAAGTTTGTCAAGATGAAGACACTTTAGGCTCTGAGGATCAGTTGGCCTTCCCTAGAGAGCTTTATGGTTTTGTTGTTGTTGTTGTTGTTGTTGTTGTTGTTGTTGTTTTGTTTTGTTTTGTTTTCCTGTTTTTTTTCAGTCTTACAATGTGACCAGGCTGGTCTTGGGCTGGCAGAGATACCTCCCTCTGCCTTGTGAATGCTGTCGTTCAAGGATGTAGGTTAGCATGCCTGGCCAGGCTTTGCTTTTTGATAAAATTGTATGTACATGGAGAATAGAGCTGAAACATTCCCATGCCCTTTGATCCAGCTACCCCCAGGGCAAAGAATTGATCTGATAGAAATAAGTGAACAGGGAGAGGAAACGTCCATAGATTAAAGTGCCGTGAGACTTGTACTTGCTAAAAGCTGGAAGGAAACCCAATGTTTATTGACAGAATTACAAGTGGAATAGACACACTGTAGGCACGTTTAACCATGTGACCTGGGACAGCGGTAAATACAGACCAACACCAAAGCATAAACTTACTTAAAACATTATATGATACTTTTGAAAATAAAACAATTATTGACTAAGCCTGCCATGGTGCCACATACTTTTGATGCCAGTACTCAGGAGGCAGAGGCAGGTGGATTTCTTTGAGTTCTAGGCCATCCTGGTCTACATAGAGAGTTTCAGGACAGCCAAGGCTACATAGAATCTATCTTGAAAAACCAATTTTCTGTCTTTCTTTCTTCTCTCTCTCTCTCTCTTCCTCCCTCTCTCCCTTCCTTCCTTCCTTCCTTCCTTCCTTCCTTCCTTCCTTTCTTTCTTTCTCTCTTTCTTTCTTTTTCTTTTTTACTTATTTTGTATGTATGGGTGTTGGTCTGCATGAACATCTGTTCACAATGCACATGTCTGCTGCCCTCAGAAATTAGAAGAGGGTGTTGGGTCATCTGGAACTAGAGTTATATTATAGACCATTGTAAGCTACTATGGCTGCTGGGAATCCAATCCCAGACCTCTGGAAGAGCAGCCAGTGCTATTAACCACTCAGCCATCTTTCCAGGCCCCTACTTTGGTAACTCAATTTTGAGATTCTCATTTGTAACCTTTGTATATGACAGCATCGTGTCGCAATGACAAAGGGTTGGACATGCCTGTGGGGGACATGACTCAGTCTGTCTGTCATCCTCGACACAAACATACAGACTGCCAAGGAGATATCAGACATGCCATCGTGAGCAATAGCCACAGCTTCCTCAATGGGGCCACCATCTGGGAGAGACTTCTGAAATGGTTATCATGATCAACACAGGGACAGAGCGCTATTTGAAATCCAGCGGGGTTTTTTTTGTTGTTGTTTATTTTTTGTTTTGTGTTTTTTTTTGTTTTGTTTTTGTTTTTTTTTTTAACTACACTGTCCCTGTCTTCAAACATGGCATGGGAATTGAACTTGGGACCTCTGGAAAAGCAGACTGTGCTCTATCTCCAGCCCCTGTAATCCAGTGTGTTTTAAAAATCAAGTTGCAGAACTGGAACTCTCAATGTAAGCCTATAAATGAGACCGGAGTCAGTGAATGCATGAAGACTTTCTCGTGGTTACATCCTACGTGATGCTTGCAGGATCAGGGGAGAAAGCAAGCTGCTCTCGTGGCCTTGGTCTTGCCCTGACAGCGGGGACATGGGAATGGCTATGTAGATCTATGTACATGTTGGGGGATACTGTAGGAATGGGTCTCCTCTTGTCTGGCTGTGTCCTGCAGCAAAGCCTGCAGGTTCCTCCCACTCCACCGGCTCCATTTCTCAGAGGCAGGGCAACAGTTCCTGATCCAGGGAACGCTAAAGTCCTGGCTGAGATGCTACGCTAGAAGCATGTGGATGAAGGCACCACAGTCCCCTTTCTACATTGAGGGACTGAAGCTCTGTTGGCTCCAGTCTCTCCAGTGTGCAAGCAACAGAGCTGGGATATGAATCTGTCTCTTCACTCTGGGGCATGGCTCTTTCTATTTCTCCCCCTGGGCTGAGAGGAGTAGAGGGTTGTGGGTAAAGACAAGAAGAAGGACCTGGCCACCTGGGTGGACAGAGTCCTGTGGGAACGAGGAGCCAGCATGGAGCCTCTTGTTAACACTGCATCCTATCTTCTGGTCTCGGAGGACGGGGCCTTGGGATTGATTTGATGCTGTGAGCCGTAACACAAACCCTAACCCTTGGAGAGTCCAGGACATTCTCAAGAGAGGATTAAAGAAGCTGGCAGTAGACACTGCTAGTTACTGAAGGAGACCCTGAGTGAGCTCCATGGTAAGGCGGGTCAGCCATTCTTGCTCTGTCAGAGTAGCTCCCACCCTCCAGCTTCTGAGAGATATGCCTCTCTCAACTGCTAACCTTGAGATTCCAACAGCATCTTAGGTATCCCTTCTATTTTAATAACACCACCTAGTCAAGGGATGGACACCTGACACACTCGGCCAATGGAGGTGTTCCCTAGCAATACCAATTTTGAAATCAGAGAGAGATGTGGTCCTTCTCTGATAATAAAGCCTGGATGATCTGTCACTATGAAGGATCTGAAGGTCAGAGAGGGGACATTGGATCCAAGCTTCGGTTCCCACTCAGTCTGAGGACTTAGTTGCCCCTTTATCACACGATCATGCAACCAGGACTCACCAACCCCTTTGTAATTGCACTGATCTGGTTAGAACTTTTGTCACCATTAAGCCCCAATGTTCAACAATTGCAGTAAGAGATACGTGTGTTTTTCACACATTGAACATAAATTTTTCGGAAAACACCATGGGGTTGATTTGCAGGCGTCTGGTCCATATTTCTTGCACATAAGATGCAGGGGGAGTGGCAGGGGAATCTGATGCAAGAACTCTGGGTTCTTAGCGGAGCTAGGGTCGGGGAGAGCCCTTCAGAGCAGGAGAGATCCATCTCCCTCGCTTGTGTAGTGAGTAAAACTGCTCAGAATGCTGTCCTGCCTGCTCCTCTGGGACTCTGGCGAGAAGCCGGTGTGGACAGGATGACCGCACAGGATGGCCAGGCACTTCCTGTATAGGTGTCTCAGGTACCTTCTGAACTTTTCCCCAGCAAAGGCATAGATAAAGGGGTTGAGGCAACAGTGGCTAAAAGCCACTGTCTCCGTCACACTGAGGGCCAGCCTTAGGTCCCTCTTCATGTCACAACTCGGGAAGAAGTTGTAGAACTTGAGAGTCTCCAGGAAGATCATGATGTTGTACGGTGTCCAGAAGAGGAAGAAGGCAAAGACCACCAGGAGGATGAGCCTGACGGCTCTGGCCTTCTTGCGATTCTTGCAGGAAAACAATGTCTGGATGATTCTGAAGTAGCAAAAGCTCATGATGAGCAAGGGCAGGGCGAAGCCCAGGATGTTGACTTCCGAGTTGCGGAGCACGGGCCACATTTCCTGCAGGACCTCGGGGTAGTCACCCAGACACTCGTTGTCCTTTCTCTTTGTGAACATGAATTGGGGTGACGCCACTAAGATGGCCGCCGCCCAGACGCCCAGACTGATGGTGACACCGTGCTGCACCGTCCGGTTGTTCATAGAGTTGGCGGCCAGGACGATGGCTAGGTACCGGTCGATGCTAATGACGGTGATGAAGAATATGCCCCCAAAGAAGCCAATGAAGAAGAAGGCAGTCGTGAGCTTGCACATGGCATTGTGGAGGCCCTCATGGCTGATGAGGTAGTGAGTCCAGAAGGGCAAGGTGGCCACAAAGAGCAGGTCGCTCAAGGCCAGGTTCAGGAGGTAGATGTCGGTGATGCTCTTGGGCTTCCGGCTGTTGGTGAGGGCGAGGACCACCAAAAGATTTCCCACCAGACCGAACGTGAAGACGAGGGCATAGAAGACAGACAGGAAGATGGTCCCAAAGGCCACAATGTCGCCCAAATAACAGGCCTCAGCAGAATCATCATACTCAAAATTCTCTAGATCCAGTTCGGGGAAGGAGGTAGACATGGTGAGGTCCTGGAGAGGAAGGAGAAACGAGACCACGTGAGTCTTAGAGGATCTCGGTTCTCAGTGGCTGTATGTAACAAATGCGACCACGTGAGCCATAGAGGATCACGGTTCTCTCTGGCTGTGTGCAGCAAGTAGGAGAAAACACTAAACGGGTGAACAATGGGAACTAGATTTTGTCTTCACTCATCCTATCTTTTAAAATATTTCTTTTTTATTTTTGCAACAGGGTCTCACTGTGCAACCCTGACTTGCTTGGAAATCAATATGTAGACCCTATTAGTCTGCAACTCACAGAGATCTGTCTGTCTGTCTCTGTCTCCTGAATGCTGGGATCAAAGATGTGAGCCCACACTACGCTGGTTCCTTTTTTTAAAAAAATATGATTTTATTTAAAATTATGTGCATGTGGGTTTGTGTGTGGAAAGGCACATGGAGTGCAGGTGTTTGTTGAGTCCTGAAGTGGACAATGGATCCCCTGGAGTTGGACTTACAGGTGGTTGTAGGTCACCCTGACATGGGGCCACCCTGACATGGGGGCCACCCTGACATGGGGGCCATCCTGACATGGGGCCACCCTGACATGGGGCCATCCTGACATGGGGCCACCCTGACATGGGGGCCACCCTGACATGGGAGCCACCCTGACATGGGAGCCACCCTGACATGGGAGCCACCCTGACATGGGAGCCACCCTGACATGGGGCCACCCTGACATGGAGGGCCACCCTGACATGGGGCCACCCTGACATGGGGCCACCCTGACATGGGGCTACCCGGACTGAGTCCTCTTCAAGAGTAGCACTTGCACTTCTCCAGCTCTTTGATGGAATTTAGAATCTCCATGGAAATGCATATCTCAGCACGTCTGTGAGGGGTTTGATTTATTTATAATTTTTACAAAGATTTACTTATTTACATGTGTGCATGTCTTGCCAGCACCATGGTTGTGCCCAGTGTCGAGACCAGAAGAGGGTGTTGGAACCCTTGAAACAGATGGTTGGGAGCCACCATGTAAGTGCTGGGAATTGAACCTAAGTCCTCTGGAAGAGCAGCAAATGCTCTAAGCTCTTGAGCCATCTCTCCATCCCATGGGAGGGATTTTAAATATTGAGTTAATAATGTAGAGAGACCCACTGTAGCCAGGGGCTAGGTGTTACACGCCTCTAATCTCAGCACTTGGGAGGCAGAGGCTGGCAGATTTCTGAGTCTGAGGCCAGCCTGGTCTACAAGAGTGAGTTCCAGGACAGCCAAGGCTACACAGTGAAATCCTGTCTTGGTAAAACAAAAACAAAAATAAAACACTCTAATGTGGATGGAACCATTGCATAGGATAGGGTCCCAAACCTCCTAGAAAAGGAGTGAGTGAGCTTTCCCATTTACAGGCCCATGGGAACCCGCTGCATCACACGCCTGCCAGGGCTTCACACCACTTCACACCAGAATGATCCCACCAGCTGGTAAGCCACCTCTTTTCGGGGAGGAAAGTCACACCAGCTGTGAGGCAGCTTACTGACCAGCTTACTAAGATGACAGCAGAGGTGCTCAGAGAAGAAGGCCCTGCAGCCTGAAGCAGAGACTGCCTATGCTTGTCTTGCAGCCTGACCTCCATCACAGCCTGAGGTGGTCCAGAGCAGACAGCCTCAGCCCAGTCTATCACAGAAGCTGTAACTTCTTTCATCCTTAGTTGCTTCTAGTCTGGTATGAGGAGAATAACCAATGTAGTCCTACACTCTTGTCTCATAGTACATAGGATTTTGCCAGGGTTAATTCTGTGTGGAAAGTTCCTCCATCCAGTCGCGCTGGGTTGGCCATGTGCAGCTCTAGGTGAAGAGGAAGCATTGTTGTAGCATGGGCTCTGCATCCAGAGAAGCATCCGCTGACACAGGCAGAAGACGCTCCGCCAGCCTGCTGCTCTTGGTTTGAGTGGCTCGTCTATTGGGATATTCTCAACCCTAGCCTTTCCCTATTCTTTCTCCACAAGTTGGGTAATAACACCTGTCCCCTTCCCCTCACGTCCCAGTCAGGATGTGTGGTCGTCACTCCGTCAAGCTGCTCTGGGCTTCCTCCTCTGCCTCTTGAAACCACAGACAGACCCTTCAGAAGTCTCAGAGTGCACTTCCTGGCTGCCTTTGCCTCCTTCCCCATTGAAATGGAAAGCAAAGCTCAGGGGTTTTAACAGGGAGTTTCCACACCCAGTGCACCCTGCTCACAATGGTCTCACCGCAGCCCACCCACCCAGCTGTGGCTTCCTCCTGCATGGCAGGGCAGGTTGGTGAATTCGAATGTCAGCCAGCCAGCCAATCTCCCCCCTGGTGGACTGCTCTGGACCACCTCTGGCTGTGATGGAGTTCAGGCTGTGGGGATTGCATAGGCAGTGTTTGCTTCAAGCCATGGGGCCCCTTTCTCTGAGGAGGGCCTTTGTGGAGATTTTACTCAGCAGCGTTCAAGCTGGTCAGTACCAGACTGCTGGCTCACAGTGCTCTCTGGACCCAACGGGTGTCATTCAGGACTGAGGATGTAACTGCGATGTGAGTACTGGCCTAGGGAGCTCAAAGCCTTGGGCTCAGACCTCAGCGTCACACAAACCAGGCATGTTAGTATACATGTGTAACCCCAGCAATCGGGAGGTGGAGGCAGGAGGACCAGCAGAGTTCAAGGTCATCTCATCCTTGGCTGCACAGCAAGCTTCAGCAAGCTTCAGTCCAATTTGGGATATTTGAGACTTTGTCTCACAAATAGATAAGTAAATAAATAAGTATCCCCTAAAATGTGATATTTCATATATCTATAGTGAATTGTTGCTTATCCTGAGAGGCTTGTTATGAAGAGAGGATTATCTTCCCAGGTACGGGAAGACATGACATGCAGCGATATGACCTGTGGAGGTCATAAGTGGGGGACCCCAGGGTAGCCACAGTCTTCCTCCTTCTCCCAGTGTGAAGAGTTAGCAGTGCTAATACCCAAGAGGAGGTCAAAGTCCTCCAATCCAACAGCTTCTGTGGACTCAGAGGATGCACCCCTCTAGCCAGAGGATGAGCTAGGAGCCTTTGGGCTTGCTGGGTCCCTCTGCAAGTCTGGGGTTCAGTCTCCTGGTTGGCCATGAGCTAGTTTAAGGAGAGAGCCTGTTCCAGTGGGTTACAGCAGGCTCTTGCAGAGACCGTCTGACTGTTAGCCTGTGGAACTCGTTTTACCGGACCCCGAGCATTGTGGAAAATTTGCATGGTAAAGACGGTATTTTTTTTTTTCCACTGACGCAAGAAATGTACCTTTTTCTACTTATTTTGAAAGTGGAGGAGAGTATGATGCCCATTATTGAGCTCTGATCAGTCCTGACAGACCTAACTACTGTGAATCTGAATGACAGAACACTAAATGCTTCAAGACACAACCACAAGGTCCATGTGAGGTCCCATGGACATAGAACACTTTCATTTGCATGAAGGTTGGAAAAGGTTTTCTCCCCCCCCCCCCGTGTGTGTGTGTGTGTGTGTGTGTGTGTGTGAGAATCTGAATCCTTGGGAGCGACAGTGCCGGAGGGTGATTCTGAGGACCGAAGGACCCAGAAAAGGAGATTTAGTTTTTACTATATTTGCTTGGATTCTTTTCTTAGCCACGTAAGTATTCTCCATTTAGAAAATGTTTTAATTAGCTGGGCGTGGTGGCGCACGTCTTTAATCCCAGCACTTGGGAGGCAGAGGCAGGTGGATTTCTGAGTTCGAGGCCAGCCTGGTCTACAAAGTAAGTTCCAGGACAGCCAGAGCTATCCAGAGAAACCCTGTCTTGGGAAAAAAAAAAAAAGAAAAAAATGTTTTAATTGATGGATTTTTCAATTTTACAAATCAAGAAAAATATATGAATTTTAATGGAAAACTAAAATAAATAGCAATGCAATGACAGGTTCCGAGAAAGTGATGGTGATGTGTGTCCTCTTCCTGGAGAACTGCACAGGGCGTGCACATATATTTTATGGCTGTGGGCCCTGGGCCCTTACACTTGAGAGCTCTGCAGGTATCTGCTGTGCTAAATGAGTGAGTGACTGGGTAAAAGTAAGACCTGGCAGGGGAAGATAAGTCTCACAAGTGGGGCCCCAGTAGGGGCTCACCATGGCTCCACAACCAGAAACCAATGTGGGAAAGACCCTTCATCATCTCAGCATGCATTTTCACCCATCACACTGACCAAGGCTGCTGGTGGACAGACAGACACCGACCGGTGCCAGCAATTTCTGCCTCCGCTGTGAGTCAGAGCGACACAGGGTCTATATATCTACTTGGAAGGTGCTAGCACGCTGTGTCAGTTCAAACCCATCGATGACCACCAGAGCATGGGGATTCCACTAGAGTTTGAAACCTCAAGTCAGCGAAGAATGCTCCCTCCCAAGTCATCCTCCAACCTGACAAGCCCAGCAAATGAACTTTCTGGTCTGACCTGAGCAAGCCTTGATCTCTGGGTGCTCTGAGATGTTTAGATTGGGGAATGAGCCTAAAGGCAGGGCTTCCTTCCTGGCAGTAGATGGAGAACAGCCAGGAATCCAGGGTAATCTTTAGTTTGAGGCTAGCCTGGGCTACATAGTGAGGCAGCCTGAGATCAGAGACCTGCCCCAATGCTGGCATTCCATGGAGCAGAGGACACTAGAAAAGGAAAGGTAAAAATCTGTGGAGGGATCTCTCTGCAGGATTCCCTCAGCTGTCTTTCACTCCTAGGAGGGTTCCAGGAAGCATACCTGGGGGCTGGTTTGTGTTAGCACCAATAACGTCAGCCAACAGTGGTGGCTGTGCATTACATAACTCAGGGGAGAACATAAATCCCATGGACTCAGTGAGATGCCTGCTGTGAAAACATGAAGATATCCAGAACCACACGGAAAAACAAAAGACAGGTGTGGTAGTGCATGCTTTTAACCCCACCTCCGGGGAGGCGGATCCCTGGGGATCACTGGCCTGCAACTGAACCACAAGCCTCAGATGAAATTGAGAGACAGTCTACAAACATAAGGTGGGGGGTACCTGAGGAATGACACATAAGGTTGACCTCTAGCCTCCACATACATACACATGTGTGCATAGCTGCACCTGCACACACACACACACACATGCACATACATGTGTGTACCTATACACATGCACACACGTGCACACACACATTTACATACATGTGTGTACCTGCACACACACATGCATGCACATGTTGCACAGGTACACCTGAACAAACACACACACACACACACGCATACACATACATGTGTACACAGCTGCACCTACACACACACACACACACACACACACACACACACACACATGCACATACTTGTGTGCACAGCTGCACCTGCACAAACACACTCACATACACACATGCATGCACATACATGTGAGCACAGGTACACCTGCTCATACACACTCACACACACACACACACACACACACACACACTCATGCATGCACAAACATGCATAAATACCATTCCTACCTCCACCCAACCATATCCACTGAAACCTCCCTTATCTCTCAGGTCTCCATTCTCTGGCATTAGCTTGTGGTTCCACTAACTGATATTCAGCTGGGGAATCTGAGTTGAACCTAGAAGCAGAGATTGGAATGGTCTACATCAGCAATTCTCAACCTGTGGGTCCTGACCCTTTGGGAGCCCAGTAGCCCTTTCACAGGGGTCATCTAAGACCATCAGAAAACACAGATAGGTACATTACTATTCACAACAGTAGCAAGATCACAGTTACAAAGTAGCAATGAAGTAATTGTATGGTTGGGAGTTGCCACAACAGGAGGAACTGTATTTAAGGGTTGCAGCATTAGGAAGATTGAGAAACACTTGTTCTAAATCCAAACAGAAATGACTCCTGTGTGACCCACATTATAAAATTCCCTCCTCGCTCTCACTGCCCATCCTGGTCCACTCCCTCTGGCCACTTCCTTTTATGGGGTCCACTCCTTTACTTTGTACCAGGGATGGGGCACCCTTGCCCACAGCTTCCAGCCAGCTTGCCTCCTGTTTCTTTACTTCCCTTCTCCTAAGATGGCTAAGTTCTTCTCCTCTTGTTGGCATCCTTATTACGGTGTTTCCCCCTCTCTTTTGGCTCCAGATTCTGCTTATTGATGTCTAAACTCAGTGTCTCCCTTTATGTTTTCATTCTCCTGTGTCCCTGAGCACAGCCTTTTAGTTCATTCTGAGGACCGAGCTCTGGTCCCCAGGTATTATAAACACTTTACTGATGGAGCAATGTCTCCAGTGTCTGACAGTCCTTCCTGTCTGTCTATCTATCTATCTATCTATCATCTATCTATCTATCTATCTATCTATCTATCTATCTATCTATCTATCTACCTATCATCTATCTATATATCTATCATCTATCATCTATCTATCTATCTATCTATCTATCTATCTATCTATCTATCTTCTATCTATCTATCTATCTATCTATCTTCTATCTATCTATCTATCTATCTATCTATCTATCTATCTATCTATCAACCTATCATCTATCTATATATCTATCATCTATCATCTATCTATCTATCTATCTATCTATCTATCTATCTATCTTCTATCTATCTATCTATCTATCTATCTATCTATCTATCTATCTATCTATTTTTCTGTTTATCTTTACAATTTCCTCCCAGTTTCCTGTGCAAGTTAGCGGACCCTCTGTTCCTATAGCTATGAGCGCAGGTAAAGTAGCGTGAGAGTGTTGTCCAGCAGGGTTTAGCACAGATCAAAGCACACCACCAAGCCAAAAACCAATGAATACCAAGAGAAACCCCAGCTACAGGGCCCTCCCTGTGGGTGACAGAGTTCCCTCCTTTCTAAAGCACACCACCATCTGAGGCTTGACACCCCTCCCTCCTTCTTCCTCTTTAAAGCACTTTGTGGTATTTGTTTATTTCTATCCAAACAAACTGTGAACAAGCAAATGTTTTTTAAGCAATGGAGAGACAGATGGACATTTAATGTTAGAATTCTAGTCAATGTAGGACTTTTTGAGATTAGGTCTCATGCTCTATTGCCCATCACTAACCCAGACTTCTCTATTTAGCTCAGGTTAGCCTCAAACTCACTGCAATCTCCCTGCCTAAGCCTCCTCAGTGCTGTGATTAAAAATATGAGCCACCAAGCCCACTCATTTAACTAAGTCACGTAGAAGGGGGTCTTCCTGACCGTAGACAAGCACGAGGGAACCAGGAGTGTTAAGTACACAGCTAATCTCTTCAATGGAAGGCATGGGCACCCATTTCCACCCAGAAGGGTAGGAGTGGATGTAGTTAATAACCTGATGACCTGGTGCTATCTGTAGGGCCAGGCTTCATGTGAATCCTCCAGGCTCTTATGTTTATCCCAGAATCTTCCTCCCTGATCTTTGCCTTGTTTCTCAGTCAATGGATCCCATCCTTATGTGAGATGTCATATGTATTTCATAGCTTGGTAACCTCTATGCTATCTGTATGACCAGATCAAGATCCAGGTACCCGGTCCCAGGTCCTTAAGCTACAGCACCAGTCTTTATGGAAGAGATCACATGTACTTTGTAAAAGAGTTCCAATGTTGCCATGCCTTAAGATTTATTGTACACAAGAGATTGAGGTAATTGTTACCAGGATTTCCTCCCAAATTGTACTGTACTTGAATATGCTTACAATAAACTAGGCAGGGTCAGACTCCTAGTGTTTGCACCAGTACTGGATAACTAAGTCATGATGAACTAGGTTTCTTTCTTGCCTCTTGAGAATCATGACTCTGCTGGCTGTAGAGTTTGCAGGGACCCTAGCAAAGTCAGCCATATGTTTAAGTACAATTAAAAATTAAGACCAAGAGGTTTAATTCAGATTGTTGAAAACAAGAGAGGTCCTTTCTCTCTGGCTTTTTTCCCCTCTTAAACTGTTACTTCAGAGTTTGTAAGTAATTTCTCCTCTCTGAATGTGTGTGAGTCCTTTTGATACCTTCTGGGCCTTTGGTCCACTGTGTCTTGTAGGAAGGCCTTACTCCAGGACCTGGGCACTGTGATTTGGAAATGTGAGCACCATCTTCCATTTCTGTGGGGATGCAGGAGTTTTCAGAGCTTGGCTCCAGGTTACCTCCCGCCACTAAGGTATGAGAAGGGTGGTTGTCCTCTGCACAGAGCCGATTGGCTAGCAAAGGTGACCAGCGTAATCCCACAGGTAGAACTAGTGAGTACAGGTTACAAAGAATGCTGTGGAAGGGCTGGGGGCATGAAATGGTTCAGTCAGCAAAGTACTTATTTGCAAACTCCAAGATGAGAGTTCTAGCCTCTGAACCCATATTAAGAAGCTAAACATGGGGCTGGAGAAATGGCTCAGTTATTAAAGGCTAGACTCACAACCAAAAATATAAGATGCTAAGCATGATGCGTTTGTAACCCCAGCACTGGGAAAATGGAGACAGAGGGATCTTTGGAGCTCTCTCGACAGTCGACCCAACCAAATGGGTGAGTTATAGGGAAAAAGAAGAGACCCTCTCTGAAAAGACAAGGTGGAAATGACTGAGAAGGGCACTGGATGTTGGTTTTACACAAGTAAACACACACACATGCACACATACACATATATACACACACGCGCGCGCACACACACACACACACACACACACACACACACACGAGCATGCATGCATGTACATACATGCACACATACTCACATTTGCACATGCAGTCACGCACTCATGCACACACAC
Organism: Mus minutoides; assembly: GCA_902729485.2. Taxonomy (NCBI): domain Eukaryota; kingdom Metazoa; phylum Chordata; class Mammalia; order Rodentia; family Muridae; genus Mus; species Mus minutoides. The sequence continues at coordinate 1,038,262 of LR756407.1, forward strand.
ATATACACACATGTACACATGCACACATGCACACACATATATACACACATGCACACATGCTCACACACATGCATGTATGTATGTATACGCTGTCAGGTCCTTTTGCTTCATGCACAGTTGTTGATCACCATAAGGACTGATGCATTTGAGTGGGTGTGAAATGAGAAGGGAGGAAGGATTCCTGTCTCAAAGATTCCTAGAAGATTGTCTAGGATAACACATTCTGGTTTATTGAGCCGTAAGGGGAGGGCTTCCTTTCTCTTTGATCTCTGTCAGCGAAGATTCTGTGCTGCAAGAAGCTTTTGATTTTCATTCTACTCTAGAGTACTGTACTGGATGAGTGCTGTACTAGAACCTGCTGAGAAAGAAACACAGAAGCAGCTCTATAAATGTTTATCACCGAATATAGGGAAGATTAAATGATAGACTCAGGCCTGGGTCTCTATATCTGTCTCCTTTAGGACTGACGGAGAGGCATAAAGGGGTGTCACAAAAAGTCACGTTTAGGGCTGGGCGATGACTCAGCAACTAAGAACACTGGCTGCTAGCACTCCCAGAAGACCTGGGTTAAATTCCCAGTACCCAGATGGCAGCTCACGAGCTGGGTTTGAACTGGGGCAGCCCTAGCTTGCCTTCTTTACTCCGTTCCCACTTCCCACGAGCTGCCATCCTTAGTAACCTCCGAAAGCTGGGACTATTTTCTGCTCCAGCATCCTTTGATAAGAACAAAAGCAAACAGGACAGAGGGTAAAGAAGCCACAATGGCCTCCTGTTGTGTATGTAGGAAATATCCCCTCCAGGAAAGGGGATAGAGACTCACAGGATTTGTCTAACTTACAAGGTTTCCTCTCAGGAGGCTTTTAAGGAGTTCCAGGAACACAGCTCTCATGAGTGGGCACCCCACTGAGATAAGCTATGATTAACCCTAGGGCATGTTCCTATGAGTAACCCCAAAAGACTTACTGATTCTCCAGGCTAGACTTGGTTATGGGGTCATTCCTGCTTGCCCCAAGAGTCATAACTTTGGTGGATAACTTGGTTCACATTTCTCCGGGAAAAGCCACCCAACAGCTTCCTGGGGCCGTTTCTGTTGTCCAGGAAACCCCAGCTCCAATTCAGCCACTGCCCCTACCCTCATAGGTTCCCAAGGCTCAGCAGGCCAGGTCTCACTCTGAGCTTGTCTCCTCTCAGTAGGCTCTGGCTCCTCTTATGACCTGGGTCTGAGCAGGGTCTTCCTATGGTCTGAGTATCTTCACATTTGACTGAATTTCTTCCTACCTCAAGTATTGTATTTCAAGCAGTTGGGACAAAAAAAAAATGGTGAAACTTGGAAAGCAGAGAGTGAGTGAGGCTGCAGGGTCCTGGGAAAAGGGGCTTGTCTGTGTCGAGCAGGGGGTACCTCCTCCTGGCCTGTTCTTATCGCTTCCTCCCTAAGACCATGATTCCTAGCTCAGATGTCTGGGCTCAAGTGTCTGAGGCATGGTTCTAAGCATTTATGAAACTGAAGAATGAGTTTGTGACAAGTTTATTATAAATGTAATAAATGTTCATTATGACAATTGAAGTTGGTACCAAAAATGCATTTGAGGAGGGTGAATCCTTAAAACTATTCAACTTTGCAGATTTAGCAAAATACTCTTTTAGCTTTTTTGCCACAAAAATTTATATTTATAGTAAAAATGCTAAAATTGTTTTGAAAATTTATCACCACCACCACCACCACCACTACCACCACCACCATCATTGCTTTTGTTTTTAGAGACAGGATCCCATAAGTCCAGGCTGGCCTCAAAATTCTGATGTACTGAGAAGAGTCTTGCACTTCTGACCCCCCTACCTTTACCTCCAGGGTGCTGTGGTCACAGGTGTGTGCCACCAAGTCTAATTTTACTAGATGCTGAAGATTGGGCCCAGGGCCCAGGGCTCCGTGCATGCTAGGCAAGCAGCTCTATTTATATAAAATTCTTCTCTTTATATTCACAAGCCTATGTAAAACCAGGAGAGCCAGGCAATGTGGGCTCACGCCTTTAATCCCAGCACTCAGGAGGCAGAGGCAGGTGGATCTCTGTGAGTTCAAGACAAGCCTGGTCTACAGAATGAGTTCCAGGATAGTCACAGTTATACTGAAAAACCCTGTATCAAAAAACCAGGAAAACAAACAAACAAACAAAACACCAGGCATCTGCCACTCATTTCCAGGAACTATCAACTCCCAGTTAATATTTCATCTATGTCCTATTTCATGGCTGAATTAGATTATTCTGTTTCTATAGGCATTCAAGTATGAGTCTCTGAAGATAAATACTCCTTTTAAAAAGAAATGAAAACCACCATCGCTAGTTTTTGTGGTTGGTGATGTTTGTTTAAGGTAGTCTCACACAGAAGCCTAACCTGGCCTAGAGCTCACTAGGTAGCCTAGGCTGGTCTCAAGCTTGTATCGAGCCTCCTGCTTCACCTTCCCAAGTGCTGGGATTGGAGGCATGAACCAAAGAGTCTGACTGGCAACCTGAATTGTGATCTTTAAGAATATCAATATTTCCAATTTCCCAGAAGTGATTTTATATCAAGCCCTTTTTTTTGGTAACATCTAATATAACCCTTTTTCACATCCCTAAAATGTAATTACTAACTCCTCAAGTTATGAGCATGCAAAAGGTCCTTTACTCTCCTAATTTATCTGCAGTATCCTCAGGAAAATAGATAGACACGGAAGGCAAACAGCATCAGAACCCCCGTGGGTGCGCCTGATGGACCCCACGCCCAGGTATGGGAGGAGCCCGGAGTCTGAGGTACTTACCTGTCAGACGGGAACTTCTGCAGGAAGTGCTAGCCACTCACCCAGTCCCACGCAGACTCCACCAGAGGCAAGTGCTTCCCTCTCTATGAGGGCATCTTTATTTTCGAAGTTAGCCAATCGCGTCAGGTTTCCTGTGTGGTGCCCTATCTTTAGATGCTGTGACAAGCAAGCCCAACGCTCCATCCAGGCCCGGAACCAGCGGACCGACCGCAAGAGAGCCTGCATTCCAAACCTAGGGGACTTGAGACTGGGGCAGACCCGGAGGTTGCTGGGGACTGCTGGGGACTATGGGGTGGCAGACCTTGGGATTGCTGGGGACTGTGGGGTGGCTGACCTAGGGATTACTGAGACCTGGGGAATACTGGGGGCTGTGGGTTGGCAGACCTGGGGGCGGATGGATATTATTTATCCCTAGTGAGATGGCACAAGTCAGGTCTCAAGCTCTCCTTAATAGGGGGGGTCTCAGGCAAGCTGTGAGAGCCCCTCTGCTTCCCAGTGTTCTTAGAAAGCCTCTGGTACCCCCCCCCCCCCCCCCCGTGCGGCCCCGGGGCCCAGGTTCTTGGGAGTCCTCAGGAGCCTGCTTTGGCCAGTGAGGTGGGAGCTAAAAGCTCCAGTTGCTCTCCCGCTGTTCACATTGAGGAAGCCTCGGTTAGTTCCCTTTCTCCTTCCTTCTGGCCTCCCTGTCTGCTCCTCTTTCCCACAGAAGCCAAGAGATTCACAGAGAGCCAGCAGATCCTCACAGGTTCGCAGACATTGGCCTTTCCCGTTGCCCCGACAGCTAAGTCAGGGGTTACTCAGCATCCCCTGGGTCTCAGCTCCTCACCCTGATTCCGCCCCCACTTCGGCTCTTGTTTTTTGGCTTTTATTTGTATGAACTCCTCAGGAACTTAACATGTATTTCAATCACAATCCCTCCTCTACCTCTGTCCTCCCAGATCTGCCCCCGTCCTATTCCAACCCATCGACTCCGTGTCCTTATTCATTTCTGCAAACTTTTTGTTTTCGAGCTTTCTTTTTAATTATGTATCTGTGGCCAGGGAGGCTAGAGCACTCAGATCTCCCTGTGCCTGGAGTTACAGGTAGTCGTGAGTTGCCCATCATTATGGGTGCTGGGAATCGAACTTGTGTCCTCTGCAAGAGCAGTGTGTGCTCTTACCACTGAGCCATTTCTTCAGCCTTTGTTTTTGTTTGTCTGATTGTTTTCCTGTTGAGACAGGAACCACACATCCTGGGTTGAACTTTAAACAACCTTGAGCCTCTCATCCTCCTGCCTCCACTGCCCAAGTCTGGGATGCTCCACCAAGTTTGGTTTATGAGGTGCTGGGGATGGAATTCAGGGCTTCACAGAGGCTAGTCAAGCATTTTACCACCCGAGCTGTATCCCCAGGACATTCAAGCTCTTCCTCCTTGCTCCTGTCTGGAATCTGGTTAGAATCTCCTACTGTTCCTGTCAAACAATCTCATCCATGTCTGTTTCCTACACAACTCCACCTTCAGCTGGGGCCTGAGGGTACCCTGTGCCCACCACTCCCTTCCCATCCATCAGGTTCATTCGGCCATCTACCCATGTGCCAGAGAGGACCCCTAGCCGTAGCTCCACAGACTTAGCACTCTCGGAGGTTCCTGTCCTCTGTCTGGTGAGCATGTTCTCAGCACCATGGCTTCTTTTTACTTCCCACTGCATTCTGTCTGCTTCCTCTGCTCTAGCACACACATCCCCTGGCCTGTGCATGCCTTTCCTTCCTGCCTCATCTGCTGTGGGCTGACAAGTCAGCCTGTCCTGCCCATGAGTGCTACAGCAGATGAGCTCTGTGATGAGTGTCAGTAATTCATGCCGGTCTCCTTGTTCCCAGATGGACTGCTACACACACCGAGGGCACTGAGCTCACCTGAGCTTGCAGGACATCCCATTTTCGGGTGAGGGGGAGGCAAGCCTGCTCTATGGACCTCATCCAGTACCTCATTCATCTGTGCGTGTGTGTGAGTATGTATGTGTGCACATGTGTGTGTGTGCATATGTGCATGTGTGTGTATATGCCATACATGTACAGTCTATATAGCATAAATGAAGTCCAGAATAGAGCATTGATCCCTAGATCTGGAGCTATAGGCAGGTGTGATCTATCTGACACGGGTGCTGGGACCCACACTGTGACCTCTAGAAGGCAGTAAGCACTCCTAACCACTGAGCCATCTTTCCAGCCTCTGATGAAGCTATTTCTTTCGAGACCTATTTTTATTATTTTATGTATATAAGTCTTTGTCTGTATGGCCACTGCCACATGAATGCTTGGACCCAAAGAGGCCAGAAGAGGGCAGTGGATCCAAGGTCCTCTGAGGCTAGCTAGGGTTGTGAGCCACATAGTGGGCGGGGAATCAAGTCCAGGTCCTCTGCATGAGCAGCCAGTGCTTTTAACTACTGAGCTCCCGATTAAAGTATTTCTAAGCAATAGCATTTGGAGATGGTTGAACTAAGGTGTATTATAAACGGAAGCAAAAGTGCTGTCAACTTTGGAAAAAAGTAACCAATTTACTGTGTTGAGTTGGCACTGTACAGAAATTAACAGCCACGTTGGTTTAGAGATGTTGAATTTATTTTTTTTCCCATTTGTACAAGGGTAACACACTGTGTTAAATATGTAAGGTCTTATCTATATGGGTTTGATTACAAAAACTAATAAAATATTCTCTAAACAATGAAGACCCCCCCCAAAAAAAAAACAAATGGAAGCAAATGTTCTCTTTTATTCCAAAATAAACCATCAGGGGTCACCTACGGTTTCTCTTGCTTCTGAGACAGGTTCTTGCTGTGTGGTCAGCCTAGTCTAGCCCTAAGTTCTCACCGCAGCCCTCCAAGCTAGAACTTCTAAGCTCTTCTGTCACCCCAGGACAAGCTCTCAGGACAACTGGTACACTCTGTGATACTCAGCTAAACCCAAGGCAACTTATAAAAGAAGGAGTTGTTGAGCTTATGGCTTCAGAGGGTTAGGGCCCATGGTGGCATAGTAAAGGCATGGCGGAAGGAACAGCTGAGAACCCTCATCTTGATCCAAAAGAAGGAAGCAGAGAGAGAGAGAGACTGGGAATGGCTTTTGAAATCCCCAGTGACACACCCCCTCCAACAAGGCCACACCCACAAATTCTTTCCAAACAGTTAACCAACACATGAGCTACGGGAGCCCAGTTCCATTCCTACAGCCCTTAACTATTTAATAATTATTGATCACCACCACTAATCACTACCCCCTTGTAGGGTGATATGACTTATCCCTGGGATCCCAGCACTTAGGAGGCCGAAGCCAGAGGACGACTGCGACTTGGAGGCCAGTCTGAGCTACAGAGCAAGGTCTTATCTCTAAACATCAGCAACAACTCCAACATAATTGAGGCCAGGTTGGTGTAAGTTTTAGCAATGGCACATATAAAACACCTTCTACCCAGGCTGGATAAGTAAGAGATTAAAAAGCTGGGGGCTCACAGACGAAGGAGCAATGTCTGCCTAGGGATCCAGGCTTCACTTTTGCAGGGATGGCTCCAGGAAAGGGACCAGGTGGCAGAGAACATGCTTCACTGTCAGGGAGCCAAGTAGAGCTGTTCCCTTCCCTGGGCTTTGCTGACATCCAGGGTCCTTTTAGAATTCTCCACATTCTCTGCAGCCCTGTCCCCATTACCACCCAACCCTGTCAGATAGGCTTCTCCCTCTGCTTTTCTGAAAGCTCTGATTACTAGAAAAAAAATCATCTTAAATTCTAATGGGGGAGCACCCAGCTATGTGCCCGCCCCACAACCCAGAGGCTAAGGTGGATCCTGCAATGCGAATGTACCGAGACTCAGTTTTGCGTAGATAAATAAGGGGAAATGGTCCAGGTTGGACATCTGTTATGTTCTCAGTTGTGCCCTATGTTAGGAAGCAGTATGAAGTCAGAATTTACCAGAACAGGGAAACTGGGTGCCAGACCAGGGATGGAGCTGCTGGTGTCCCAGAGGCTGCACCCCTTGTTCCCCCACAGTCCACCCTCTCTCCCAAGCTACACTGAGCCTTTACTCACCCATGAGGGTCTCCTCTGAAGATGACGGCTTGGGGTGCAGTTTGGTAAGTACAGTGTTTGCTCTGGGTCGCTCTCCTGCACAGCTGCAATCCCGGCACTCAGAGGTGGAAGACGAGGACTCCAAGCTCATCCTCGGCTACACAGCAAGCTTGAGACCAGCCTGGGGGGTGCATGGGCAGAGGACACAGTGAGCCATGGCTGCCTGCAACCCACAGATTGAATACTCAGAAAGAATCCGCTGACACTTGGAGCTTAGCCTTCCAGGCTCCAAAACCATCAGAAACAAAGGCCCCAGATTGTCACAGTTATCACAGTAGCCCTGGAAATTGAGATATAAAGTCAGATGTTAATTTGTCAGGTTATCCAGGAACTCAGTATGAATCTGAGGATGGCCTTAAACTCCTGACCCTCCTGTTTCCACTCCCCAGTGCTGAGGTTACAGGTGTATGACGGCTTGCCCACTCAGAATAACGGGTTTGGAGTTTTGGTTGTATCTTTGTACCTTACTCAGGTTCCCATCCCATTCCCCTGTCCTTCCTCCTTCCTCCCTGGTTGGCACCTGTGTTTTAATTTTCAGTCTTTCTTTTCAGGTGAGAAGACTGAAGCTGGAGGACATTAAAAGGACAACTTGAAGCTATCTGCCAACCACGTCAGAGATTTACATGTGCAACGTCTGGCCTTGGAAACAAGGTGGCTTCTGTAAGGTTCTAGATCCCAGAGCAGGTGCCCTCAGGGCCCACAGGCAGAGTAAGTGGCCACCACTGCTTCCCCAAGGCCCTTTCTCCAAGGGAGCAGCTGCAGCTGGGGACAGGGAAAGGCTGGCCTGGTCGGTCCCCCCTTCCAACAATTTCCTATCTGGAAACCTTGGAGCTCCCTCTTGAGGTGATGAGGTGAACTGCTGCCTGAGGCCTGGGCTGAGACAGGCTGGGCAGCAGGGCAAAGAGCCTGAGCTGAGAATTGGACATCTAAGTCTGCTCTGTGCACCTGCGGGCCAGGGTGTCATCTGGGCTCCACCCATCAGCTTGTGAGATGCACACTCTCAGGTGTGCCACACATTAGGGAGCATAAGTGAAGCTAAGGGCCCAGAGGACCTGGGGACCAGTCAGATTCCCTATGTCCAGTTCTAGATTTGCTATTGATAAAATGAGGATTTCCCATGGCTTCCTACAGAACAACCATTTATGCATTTAAGAATGTACTTTAGTCAGAGATGATGCACCTAACCCTCAAGAGACTGGAGGCCCCAGGGAGATTAGAGGTCAGGTAGGGTAAGGGTTTTGGGGCATCCATGTGGAGACAGGGTCGGGTGGGGTGAAGGTGTTGGATGTAGAGCAGTCGGAGGGTTACATGTTACATGATGGGGGTGGGGTGGGGAATAGAATATGGAGTGTAAAAAATAAATTAAAAATAAAATTAAAAACAAAACAAAACAAAAAAGAATGTACTTCATGATGGTAGGTGATGGCACCGGCCTTTGATCCCAGCACTTAAGAGGCAGAGATGGGTGGATCTCTGAGCTCCAGGCTAGCCTGTGTGCATAGTGAGTTCCAGGACAGTCAGAGCTACACAGAATCACAGAGAAACTGTGTCTTAAAAGAATGAAATAAAAGAACAAAGAAAGAACGAAAGAACGAAAGAACGAAAGAACGAAAGAACGAAAGAAAGAAAGAAAGAAAGAAGAAAGTGATTTAGAAGCTATCTCCCAGGCCTGCAGATTCTGTGCTGCCGCCAGAACTGGCTCACATGGCATTGAGAGCACACTTCAGTCTCTCAGCGCTGGAGAGGTTTCGAAGAACAATGCCAACCCTCTCCCCGAGGTATGACATATTACATGAGTGCTGCAGTCAGCTCTTCACACATAGTTATGGGCGGGTTGGAAGAATGACCAAAGAATATTTCCAAAAATAATTCTCAATTTCCACTCCCAGTTAACAGTTCTTATTCTGTATGAAGAGAAGAGACGGTACATGTAACATACAGTCATGTGTTCCTTAACAGGGGAGACTCACCTAAGAAAGATGTCACAAGATACTTCTGTCATTATCAGAACATCACAGGGTGCCCTTACACAAACTGAGAGGTACTCACGTCATTAGGAGATATGATCTCTTGCAACTACCATTGAAGGCGTGGTGCACTATTGACTGAAACATTTTCATTATGAGACTATATATATGCCCACATGGGAACTCAGAATAAGGCCACCTATTAAAACCAACACGACCATTTTCTCGGAACCAATTGATTTAGCCAGTGGAAGAAAGAAAAGCCAGCCATTAGAAATAAGGATCAGCAGTGTCTGAGGGTGTCATGCTGCCTCTCTGTGAGCGAGGGAGGCTTTGGAAGGTCATTCTCTAACTTAACTGTCACCTGAATCCGTATTTTTTCTGTAGCTGGTCATCCAAAGTTTGTGGTCTCCAAAGCCTACCTTGGGGGTAGGGACTCTCAGTAAAAGCTAGATTGAAGGAGCTTCTCTTGGGATGGTGAGTTTCCTCACTGCCCTGGCTGCCTCAGTAAATACGTAACAGGCCCCACAGACAACAGACATTTCTAAGGACACTGCCAAGCCTGTTTGATAGACATCATGGCCCTGTGCTCCTCTCTCCACCAAAGCCTTCTGTCCTTTCTTCTTCTGCAGCTGATGGACAAATCCTTGCCTCTGTAGGCACAGAAAACTCTGGTCTGTGTGTGTGTTGTGTATGTGTGTGTGTGTGTGTGTGTATGTGTGTGAATTGTGTGTATGTATACATCTGTGTGAGTTGTGTGTGTATGTGTGTGAGTTGTGTGTGTATGTGTGTATACATGTGTGTGAGTTGTGTGTGTATGTGTGTATATGTGTGTGTGTGTGAGTTGTGTGTGTATGTATAGCCCTGGCTGTCCTGGAACTCACTCTGTAGACCAGGCTGGCCTCGAACTCAGAAATCTGCCTGCCTCTGCCTCCCAAGTGCTGGGAATAAAGGCGTGCGCCACCACCGCCCAGCCCAGTCTTTTATCTACACATCAATCCGGTAACTTCCTCCATGTTCCATCTTGACCATCCCATGAATCAGCATTCCATGGCCTTAGACCCTTGACTCTTAGGAAAAAATAGCCAGCATATATATATATTTAATGTTGCAAATGAATTCAGAGGCCTGACTGCCTTTGTAAGTACAGACAATAAACTTAGCTGGGTGAGATCTTGCCCTGAGATCACCACTTTCTAAATTTCTTTACCTCCTTCTGCATCTTTCTGACAAGCTGGCTTATAACGCTGCTGCCTGTTTTTTTTTAGGTCCATGAAGCCCCTCATGTAATTCATATTGCATCCTTATATTTTGCATAGTTGAGAAATCATGTTTATATATATTTTGAACTCAACCAGAGTTCTTTCCCACAGCTTTAAGGGCTGTTCTGAAGGTCACAGCATTCATCATTTTGCTAAGGACATTAGACACACCCTCACCGGATTCATGCTGTCTCTGATTATCATGGAGTTATTAACCTTGGTAGGGAAGACACTCTCCCAAAAGAGGATCATAAAGTAAAATATACAACCAAGCCTTACAACCTTTGACCAGGTACACAACACCAAACATGAACTTCTGCAGAGTGGGCATCAGATCCAAGTGTAGATCAGTAGGCTACCCCTATAACAGATGTACCGCTATTGCATTGGTCTGGCAAGTTGCTATTGTAGCATGTAAGGTTTGACACTGAGGAAGACCATTGCTGACCTTCTCTCCCACTCGCCTGCAGAGTAGCTTCCATGAGGGCTATACAGAAGGGATGAAGCTTCCAGCGAAATTACATCATGGCTTCTCTGTATTCTGCAACCAAGGTGTGTTTTGTCTTCAGCAATAGGGTCTTATGATCCTGTTCTTGTGGCCAACCAAGAAGTTCTTAGGTTTGTTTTGTTTGTTTGTTTTTTATTTTCGTTGTTGTTTTTTTGAGGTAGGGTCTCACACTGTAGTGTAGGCTGACTGTACAGCACAGTAGGGTAAATCACCCTGCACTGCACTGCACTGAACAGCTTGCTTTCTGGAAGGTTCTACTACATCTTTTATGTTAGCCAGAAAAACCTCTTTCTTAAATCTTTCCTCACATTGACTAATTGCATTTAGACTCTTACGGAGAGTGATTTTAGCTAGTGTGTGTGTGTCAAGTGACATTAAAGTATATTTTGTGCAAAATGAGAATATGATATTGTAGTTGTCCAACAGCCATGGATTAACTGGGTTACCTGAAAGGGGGTTGGAAATGAAAAAGGAATGGGGTGTGAAAGAAAGATGAAGCCAAGACAAAGTTTCTGATCAAGGCTCAAAAAGTTTAATTTTCAGCACTGTATTTATATAGGGAAACCCCACAGATCTATCCTTTGTTTCAGCTTGATTGAGTTGCAAAGCAAGCTCAGCAGGTGATCAACTCCTCAAAGCTCCAAATGCTGGGAGGCCAGCCAGGTCGTAAAACCATTGGGGGTCTGTTTAGCCTACTCAAGGTTGCGGGAAGTGCACATGATAGTATGAGTTTTAAGGGATCTTGACATTGTGTGTTATTGGACTTATAATGTCATACATGATACTTACCTGGTTACTCTAAAATTAAAAATAGACAACTTGGAAGCCGGGCGTGGTGGCACACGCCTTTAGTCTCAGCACTTGGGAGGCAGAGGCAGGTGGATTTCTGAGTTCGAGGCCAACCTGGTCTACAAAGTGAGTTCCAGAACAGCCAGGGCTATAAAGAGAAACCCTGTCTCGAAAAAAAACTGAAGAAAAAAAAATAGACAATTTGGGGTTGGAGAGATGATTCAGCAGCTAAGAATTCTGACTGCTCTTCCAGAGGACATGGATTTGGCTCCCAGCACCTCATGATGGCTCACATTTGTCTATAACTCCTGTTTCAGGGGTTCAATTCCTTCTTCTGACCTCCAAGGGCAATGAATTCACATGGTACATATTCGTAAATGTAAGCACTCACACATACATGCCAGCTGTCACCAGCTGAAGGAATGCTCCTTCAACACCAGAGAGTGACGTTGGCACTTTCTGTTGGGATGGAACTAGTTATAGAAGGCTATTTGGGTTGAGTGTTTTCATCTGCAGCAGGCTGCCTTGTACACCTAAAACCAGAATCCTTTCACGGAATGGAACGCGGGCGCTAGGTGAGTGATTTTAAACATCAACGGATTTTTCTCACTTGTTAGCTTTCTTGATCACGACATCAGGAGGGAGGAAGGAAGGAAGAAAACCCTTAAATCTGATAAAACACTTTTAGCAACAAATCAGGTTCAAAATCAACATGCAAAACCAGCAGCTCTTTGTGTACCAGGGGTGGCTATGCTAAGAAGGAAACAGGAAGACAGGCTGGCAGACCTTGATGCAAGCAAAGGGAAAGTGCAGGATATATGTGTGAAAAACGAGAGAGAGAGAGAGAGAGAGAGAGAGAGAGAGAGAGAGAGAGAGAGAGAGAGAAAGAGAGAGACTGGTGCAAGATTTAATGAAACAACTAAATACTGGCTCATACCTGAAACTTGGGAGCCTGGCTTGCTGGGAGTCAGCGGATTGCTGCTAATTGGTTATGGAGACAGTCCACGTTTCATAAAACAAAACAAAACACCAACCCCCCCCCCAAAAAAAAAAAAAATCAGAAAGAAGCAGAAGAAACTAGGAAGAAGATACAAGCATCGTGCTTCTAACAAGACCCCAGACACTCAAGATCACAGTGTTGGGAATCGACGGATGGGATTGCCTCCAGCCCAAAGCGTCTGGGTAGCAAAGGTGACTACCCATGGAAGTCCCCATTGCAGCCGAGTTTCAACCTCACAGACTCATGCACTGGCTTCTCAGAGGCTCCCTACAGAGTTGTAAACCTATTCCACATTGGCAGGCAGGCATCCCAGGCTTTCCTTAAAAATCTGGAAGCAGTGCCTAGAGAAATGGCTCCGCAGTCAAAACCACTCGCTGCTCTTCCAGAGGACCCAACTTTCTTTCTTTTTTTTTTCTTTTTGGTTTTTCGAGACAGGGTTTCTCTGTGTAGCCCTGGCTGTCCTGGAACTCACTTTGTAGACCAGGCTGGCCTCGAACTCAGAAATCCGCCTACCTCTATCAGTGGCTTACAGCCACTCATAACTCCAGTTCCAGGATGTCCGGCGCCCCCTTCTGGCCTCCCAGGGCACATACACACATGTGGCACACAAACCCATACACAAATAAAACAAAAAAAAAATTTTTTTTTTTTAAAATCTGGATGCAAGCCTTCACAACCCTGCAACTCGTGTATTCTGCGTGACTGTAAAAACTGTGCCATGGGAACAAACCTGAGGATGGGCTCTGCCACTAGCTTGTGCAGCAGCCGGTCCCTGGGCAGAGCTGCAGCAGCCACTAAGGTCTGCACGGCAGGGTCTGAGAAAATGCTTCCCCAGGAAACCTTGCTCAAGCAGCACACCCCTCACGGAAATTCTCTAAAATAAAAATCTTTCAAATGCAGCTTTACACCTTGGAGCCTGCAATGGATGGGTAGGGGTCTATACATTTCTTCTTCTTTTTTTGTTTTGTTTTGTTTTTTCGAGACAGGGTTTCTCTGTGTAGCCCTGGCTGTCCTGGAACTCACTCTGTAGACCAGGCTGGCCTCGAACTCAGAAATCCGCCTGCCTGCCTCTGCCTCCCAAGTTCTGGGATTAAAGGCGTGTGCCACCACGCCCGGCTTTATAAATTTCTTAATGCACTGAAAGCAACTTTTCTGGTATGCATCCTTTCTTTTTCAAGTTTTATTTTATGTGTATAGTTGCTTTGCATGTGTGTATAAATGTCATGTGTGTGGAGTGCCCACAGAGGCTAGAAGAGGGTGCCAGATCCCACTGGAGTGGAGTTACACATGATTGCGAGCTGCCTTGTGGGTTCTGGGAGCTGATCCTTCCTCCACAGCCAGTGCTCCTAACCAATAAACTATCTCTCCAGCCCACTGGGCTATCAAAGTGTCTTCAGTTTTTCTAGGACACAGGCAAAACAGAGTATAACCTGAGACTCAGTAAAACAAAACACAAAATAAACAAACAAACTAACAAAACCTCACACTAGTGGAGTACAAGCATCCATTGCTCTGTGCTCCCTGACTGTGGACACCCTGTGACCAGGATCCATTGCTCTGTGCTCCCTGATTGTGGACACCCTGTGGCCAGCATCCATTGCTCTGTGCCCCCTGACTGTGGATACCCTGTGACCAGCATCCATTGAGCTGTGCTCCCTGACTGTGGATACCCTGTGACGAGCATCCATTGAGCTGCGCTCCCTGACTGTGGATACCCTGTGACCAGCTGCCTCACACTCCTGCCAACTTACCTTCTTTTTTTTTTTTTTTTTTTTTAAAAGATTTATTTATTATTATATCTAAGTACACTGTAGCTGTCTTCAGATGCACCAGAAGAGGGCATCAGATCTCATTACAGATGGTTGTGAGCCACCATGTGGTTTCTGGGATTTGAATTCAGGACCTTCGGAAGAGCAGTCGGTGCTCTTAACTACTGAACCATCTCTCCAGCCCCCAACTTACCTTCTTTTCCTCTTGCTGTGATAGGCATTCTGACAATTGCAGGGAGAGAGGGCTGATCCTGGCTCGAGGCTCCTGGGCATGGTCCACCCAAGGCTCCTGGGTGCGGCCCACTGTGGCAGGGAAGTTGAGGAGCCCTTGGTCACAGCATATCCATAACCAGGATGGGTGAGCAGGCTGCTGCCCAGCTCCCTTTTCTGTGCTCACATAGTCCGGGATCCTGCCAGGGAAAGGTGCTGCCCACAGTGAGGCTGTCTTCCCACTTCAATGAACACAATCAGAATTATTAATCCCTACAGTCATGTTTGGGGCTTATCTCCCAAATGACTTTAGATCCTGTCAATCTGACAGTTAACACTGAAAACCACCCCCACTGTGATGGACTGTGCTCTTAAACTGGGGGCCAAAGTAAGTCCTGCCTTTATTGTCTTTGCTTTATCACAGGAGCTAATCTGGAGACTCACCCAGTGGCTCACACAGTGACATTAAGATTAGGGAGTGGGAGGGAGGGGTCCCTGAGGTTGGGGTATTATATATGAGAGAATATAGTAATTAAAACCATGATGGCTACTGATGGGTTCCAGCTAGGAACTGCTACCTGGTGCAGATGCAAGGCCGACAGAAGAAGGTATGGGTGTGTGTGTGGGGGGGCAGGGATCAGAAAGTGTGGGGCTTCCCTTCCCTTCTGTCCCAGACCTGGGTCCTTTAGTGGTGGACGGCTCTCACTGAGGCAGGCCTTTCCTATTTCTCGGCTCTCCCCATCTCCCTGTCCCTCGCAGCTCATTGAGCCTCGGGGCCTCAGCCTCCCTCCTCCTCTTTTCCTTCCACCTCCTCCTCCAGGTTCTCGCCTTGCCCACAAGAACAGGCAGACAGAGCTAGAACTGGAACTTCAAAAGATGCCGTCTTTGTGGCATTCTCGGTTTGAAGACGGTTCTGCCTGTGTGGTGAGGTTTGTGATGGCTTTCTTGAGATGCAGGCTCATTGAAGTCAAAGGTCTCATTAGCATCAAGTCCATCCACAAGCAAATGTGCTCCAAGCCTTACTGTGTGTTAGGGCTATTGTGTGAGCTGGAGCCGTTTCTAAGCCATTCCTCCTATTGTGTAACAGAGGAAAGACAGACCCAGGTATAAAAACAATGGTAACCATTTGAGTTAACCCCCACCCACCCCCTGAAGCTTCTTGCATATGGTGGTGGCCCAGCACTTGGGTGTGAGCATCTGGCTTCCTCTTTCCATCCAGGAGACAACTCCAGAGTTCCCAGTCATGAGAGGCAAGAATCGCACTGAGATAACACCATAGCGTGGTTCCTCTGTGACCACCACAGTGTGGCTTCTCTGTGCCCACAGGTCTCCACTCCCTGCTGTCCCACAGGTGCCACACTGAAGGGTGTGCTCCAGCTCTGGTCCACACTGAAGGGCACACACTCAGACTCAGGTCTACACTGAAGGGCAGGCACTTGGGCTCAGGTCCACAATGAAGTTGTGCGTTCTGGCTCCGGTCCACACTGAAGGGTGTACTCTGGCTCAGGTTCTGCTCTCACACCATCCTGACTGAGCAGGTCCTTGTGCGTGTTTCTTACCTCACCTGCTCTGAGAGACACACATGCATACATACACATGTANAAAAAAAAAAAAAAAAAAAAAGAATATGTACTTTCTTCATAATAGCATTTATTGTGCTGGCATTAAGTTTAAAAAACTATTGTATTTCCTGTACATGGATGGGTATTTGCCTGCATGTGTCTGCATGGTCAGAAAAGGGCACATGATTCCCAGGAGCTGCAGTTACAGCCAGTTATGGCCACCATGAGGTGCAGGAATTGGAACACAATTCCTTTAGAAAGGCAGCCAGTGCCCCTAACTACCTTGCCACTTTGCCAGCCCCCGGTCATTAAATTTCTTGGTGCTGATAATGGTACCACTTTTTCAGAAGAGAAATGACACCTTACTTTTTACAGAATTCATTCATTTAGGGAGAAAGGGACACAGAGGAACCTTTTATTTTTCTCAAATGATTCAGAAAAATCTACCATAGCACATAGAGAGCATGATGAAGGTAGGTCGTAAGAATGTTAATACTCGATCCATCTGGAAGAAGAGATCACAGCTTTCTGTATGCACTGTCCAGTGTTCCTTTCTGTACCATTTCCGAAGCATAAGAAAGATGTTTGCCTGTAGGGAGTTGGAGGGTATCTAGGTAAGGGATAAGGATTGCCTCAGTGGTAGGATCTAAACTGTAACTCTTAACAAATACTTGGTTCTAGATCTCTTTAGAGGAGATGGTTCGTCTTTTAAATAATCCCTTTATGTGGAGATTATCATACCCCCCATGGCTCCTGCCCATTTCATTCTGGAATGTGTTCCAACACACCCATGCTTGGTACAGACACAACCATAGTACATGGGACATCTTACCCTGATTTTGCTTGTTTCTTTGTTTAGACAGAGTCTAGCAACATAGCCTAGGCTGATATGTACTATGTAGATCATGATAATTCCCCCTAAACTTGAATGCATTCTGCCATAGCTTCCCTAGTGCAAGGATTATAGGCATGTGTCACATGCTTGGTTTTAATTAGATATCTTTTACATTAAATATTGTTTTCTGGGCATTTAAATGATCTTCTTTATTTTATTCATTACTCCTCCTTAGACTTTTGTGATGTGAAAGGGTCTTGATTGTTCAACTCCTTAAAGGCTAACTATACAATTTAATATTTTTTATTCTTTCTAATTACAAGTGTTTGAAATGTGGGGGGGGGGGGGTTGTGTGCTGGCTCATTTGATAGTCAACTTGATACCGGGAATCACCTGGACAGAGTTCAGGGGCTGTCTAGACTGGGTAGACCTGTGGGCATCTCTATGGGAAACTACCTTGATTGCCTTAGTTGATACGGAAAGATAGTCCACTGTGGGTGGCACCATTCCCTGTGCTTGGAGTCCCTGACTGAATAACAGAGAAGAAAGCTAGTGGAACACAAGCCAACACCATCAATGTACTAGTTTTCCTTGCTCTTGACTGTGATGTGACTAGTTGTTTTAAGCTCTTGCCGCTGTGACTTCCCAGCAGTGATGGAATTCTGAGCCAAGCAAACCTTTTGGTCTTTGAAGTGGTCGGAATGATAAAGGCCCCCCTAGGTACATATGCTTGAATGTTTGCTTCTCAGCTGGAAGAACTGTTTATGAAGGATTGAAGGCATGGCTGTCTTCATTAGGGTTTTACTGCTGTGAACAAGACACCATGACCAAGGCAACTCTTAGAAAGGCAACATTTAATTGGGGCTGACTTACAGGTTCAGAGATTCAGTCCATTATCATCAAGGCAAGAACATGGCAGCATCCAGACAGGCATGGTGCAGGAGGAGCTGAGAGTTCTACATCTTCATCTGAAGGCTGCTAGTAGAAGACTGGCTTTCAGGCAGCTAGGATGAGGGTCTTAAAGCCCACAGCCACAGTGACACTCCTACTCTAACAAGGCCACACCTCCCAGTAGTGCCATTCCCTGGGCCAAGCATATACAAACCATCAAAATGGCCTTTCTAGAGGAGGTATTGAAAGAGACCAGTAGGTTCTGAGGTTTCAAAGTTCATGCCAGGCCCAGTCTCTCTCTCTCTCTCTCTCTCTCTCTCTCTCTCTCTCTCTCTCTCTCTCTCGTAAAGCTCTGAGCCATTTTCTCTAGCACATGCCTGCCTTGTTCCTGTCAGCATGATAATGTACTAACCTTCTGAAGCTGTAAGCAACATTCTATTGCCTTCCTTATGAGAGTTGCTGTGGTCATGGTGTCTCTTCACAGCAATAGAACAGTGATTCTGACAGTCTCCTTGGATGCCTGTTGCCAGCGTGTTATTCCTTGGATGCCTGTTGTCAGCGTGTTATATCACAGTGGCAGAAAAAGAACAGTGTCAGGAAATGAATCTCAGGGACAAGTGAGTGTGGAAACCTCCCTGCCTAAGTTTCTATTGAGTCCCCACGAAGTAGAGGCACCGAGTACCCCAGGAAAGTCCAATGTGCTCCACCTCAAGGGTGAGAGATGTAATCAGTTTTCCTTGTATATAATGTGCTATAAATCTCCTGGGGGGGGGGGAGCACCTAAAATATCAGTATCCTGCCATTAACCATGGTTTTTCTCACTCAACCTTGTCTGTCTTATGGTTGTATCTTCAATGGTTTGGGCAGTGATTTGTTGGCAAGGTTTATTTTATTTAAGGCTATAGAGACAAGTCAGCCATTAAGAAGTCTGTTGCCCCAAGGTTAATTCCCAACCCTCACATGATGGTTTATAACTCCAGCTCCAGGGGATCCTATGCCTTCTACTGGCTTCTGTGGGCACTGCACACACGTGACATTTACACTCACACACAAATGATTTAAAGCCAGTTGTGTGTTGCCAGCCATGTGGGTGCTGGGAATGAACCCAGGTCCTTTGGAAGAGCATCGGTGATGCTCTTACCTGTTGAGCCGCTCTCCGGCGCTTTTATTTCACATTAGGGTCAGCATAAGCCACTCCATTTCAGTTCTGAGAATTTTCTTAACAGATAATCCTAAAAGATTTTTTTCTAGTATTATCTGTCTTTTAGTCTTAATGCAGGTTAACAAGAGGGGCCCCCTGAGTCGTGCTTCAGGAAGCTTCAGTGTAGGCTCTGGCCTTACCACCAAATAGCTCTGTGTGTGTGTGTGTGTGTGTGTGTGTGTGTGTGTGTGTGTGTGTGTGTGAGAGAGAGAGAGAGAGAGGGAGAGAGAGGGAGTGTGTGTGTGTGTGTGTGTGTGTGTGTGTGTGTGTAAGAGAGAGAGAGACCATGTGTGTGAGTGTGTGTGTGAGAGAGAGAGACAGAGACCATGTGTGTGAATGTGTGTGAGAGAGTGTGTGTGACTGTGTGTATGTGTACATGTCCTTGCCCCTGTGTTTCTGTATGTGTTCGTGGGTGTGCACATGTGTGTACAGCTTGTGAAAGCCAGAAGTTGATGCTAGGTGTAGTCCTTGGTCGATTCCCACTCCACCCTTTGAGAAAGAGGCTTTCACTGAACCCAGGGCTTGGTTCTGTCAGAATGCCTGGCTGTAGAACTCCATGGATCCCCCAGTCTGTCTTCT
>LR756407.1:1058808-1076905 GCA_902729485.2 Mus minutoides
CCTTGCCCCTGTGTTTCTGTATGTGTTCGTGGGTGTGCACATGTGTGTACAGCTTGTGAAAGCCAGAAGTTGATGCTAGGTGTAGTCCTTGGTCGATTCCCACTCCACCCTTTGAGAAAGAGGCTTTCACTGAACCCAGGGCTTGGTTCTGTCAGAATGCCTGGCTGTAGAACTCCATGGATCCCCCAGTCTGTCTTCTCCACAGGCTGGGATCCCAGGCAGATGCTGAGCTCGGCCTTTAATGTGGATTATGGGTCCTTACACTTGCTCAGTGTGCACTCTGCCTACCCAATCTCTCCCTGTTGTGCTGTGATACTGGAGTGATTCATTTCACTTCCATGGAATTAAACATTCAGAACGAAAGAGTTCGAGTGTGAGAGGAGAAAGACTGGCAGGCTGTCTTAGTTAGGGTTTTATTGCTGTAAACAGACACCATGACCAAGGCAACTCTTATAAGGACAACACTTAATAGGGACTGGCTTACAGGTTCAGAGGTTCAGTCCATTATCATTGTGGGAAGCATGGCAGCATCTAGGCAGGCACGATGCAGGAGCTGAGAGTTCTACATCTTTATCTGAAGGCTACTAGTGAAAGACTCACTTGCAGGCAGCTCGGATGAGGGTCTTAAAGCCCACACTCACAGTGAGTGACACACCTACTCCAACAAGGCCACACCTCCCAATAGTGTCACTCCCTGGGCCAAGCATATAAAAACCATTACAGAGGCTGAGGTCATCTCCTTCCCTATATGCCATCAGATGTGTCTGAAATGGCAGTCGTTCCGTATACACGTGGGGTTGAATGCCACCTTTGGAGTCTCATCATTTGGGAGAGAAGATGGACAATATACTCCCTTGTATCTGGTTCACTCTAAAATGAACGGCCAGGGACCCTGGAAACCTAGCACAGTGACATTGAGGTCACCCCCTGGCAGAACCATTCCAGCACGGCAGTTCAGCTGAGTCTCTGGGTGACAGAGCGTGCCTTAGAGAGGCCATTGACTTGGGAGCTATCCATGACTTTGCTTTTATAATCAATTCTTTAAAAATAAAGAATATTTTTTAAAGGGGGAGGTTCTGGAGAGATGGCTCAGTGGTTAAGAGTGTGCCCTGCTCTTGCAAAGGACCAAGTTCAGAGTCTCAAATCTGCCTGTATCTCCAGCTCCGGGGAAATCTGTTCTCCTCCAAAGCCACTTGGATGCATGTGTACATTTACATAGACACATGTCAATAAAAATAAAACAAACTTCCAGGTGTGATCATTTTAATCCCAGTATTCAGGAGGCAGTGTCAGGCAGATCTCTGAGCACTAGGCCAGCCTAGTCTACATAGGAAGGTCCAGGCCAGCCTAGTCTACATAGGGAGGTTTCATGCAGCCCAGGCTGGCCTTGATCTTACTATGTATCTGAGGGTATCCTTGAACTCCCAATCTTCCTGCCTCCACTTCCCAAGTTCTGGGTCCATATGTGTGTACCACCCCGGAAGGCCTCTCTGTTAAGCAGCTGCCTGCCTGTCTGCAGACCAGAATGCCACCGACCGAATAGCCTCCCATTCCAGATTCCCAACCTCTGGAATTTGTACTTGTTACATGATTTGGGGAGAAGGTCTTTGAGGGTGTACTTCAGTCAGTCAATGGCCTTGAGGTGAGGGGTTACTGTAGATTATCTAGGTGGTCACAGCATTTACAGATGAGAAGCAGAAAGGCTGGCCACATACACACTGAGAAGGAGATATGAAGATGGAAGCCAAGATGGAGGGATGTGCCCAGAAGCCTAAGGTCACTGGGTAGCACTTGGAAGCAACAAGGAAGGGTTGTCCTTTGAGCTTCCCAGGGAAGGACCTACCAGTAAATGGCAGCCATCTTGTCTTCAGGACTGTAGGAGAACAAGTATTGTTTTAAGCCACAGGCACTGTGTCAGTCTCTGGAGGGGACTAACACACAGGGAGAGGGCAGATGCACGTGTGGCCCTGCTGGGCAGGGGTGGGAGCCAGTTGTCTCTGACCTGGCACATCGCTGATGGAGGTGGATTCATACTTTCCGTTACCCCGACAAGCATCAGCAGCGCCCGAGAGCCCGGCGTTCACAGTCAGCTCCGCACTGACGGTTTCCTATCGCTATTCTGCCTTAAAGGCCGGGGCTTGCCCCAAGCTCTGTTAAAACCTCTTGGTGAGGAGAATTATAGGCATGAACTGAGGTGTCAGAGATGCTTCTAAACGATAAACTCCCTCGTCAGAAGACAGTTAGGTTCACGGGTCACAGAACAGAAGCTGAGAGGAGCATACCTGAATAGTGTCCAAGTGCTGGGGCCAGAGAGGGAAGCACATGCTTGCAGCTCTAGTTCTCAGGGAGGCAGAGTTATGCGGATCCCTGGGGCTCTCTGGTAACCAACCTAGCCCAATTCAGGAGATCCAAACCAGAGAGAGACCACATCAAAACAACAAAAGCAAATGGTAAGAGACATCAAGAGCAAGCGTTCTGCTGAGCAGTAGTGGTGTATGCCTTTAATCCCAGCATTCCAGAGGCTTAGGCAGGTGGCTCTCTGAGTTCAAGGCCAGCCTGGTCTACAGAATGAGTTCTAGGACAGCCACTGTTCTGCAGAGAAACCCTGTCTTGAACAACAAAACAAACAAACAAACAAACAAACAGGAACCAAGAGTACATGGACAGATTTCCTCCCATACCACCATCCAGAGGAAAGGTGATGACCCCTGCTTATCTCTGCCCCAGATCTGAGGTGAAAAGACAGGGAGAATGTACTAAAGCTCGAGAGTCAAGGAGCCCCCCCCCCCCCCTCGCTGCATAGCACGCTGTTCCATTGCTCTGGAGGCAGGGTGGGACTGTCCCAAACAGCAGAGGGGTTGGGGCTGTAAGTCAGAGGTAGGTCTGACTGTCTTGGATTGGCTGAAGCATGGTATATAGCTGAAGTGCCCAAGAGGAGGAGTCAGCACAGCAGGAGACATGTGGCAGAGGAGTGGGCAGCTCTGAAACCTCAGAAGAAAGGCTCGCTCAGGTACCGGATAAGAAGCATCCTTGATGTTAGGGCTCAGGCAGTGGCGGGGACCATTTTCACCTTACAGAGAGATCAGGAGAAGGCTGATATTTCAGGATCATAAGAGTTTTGAGTGTCTCCAAAGCCTAAGCCCACAAGTGTGTGTCTCTTGGTGGCTGACAGGAGCATGTCCCTTGTTCTCCAGGACACAGAAAGGGCTGAAAGCTCTCACAGGAGTGGAAAAATTAGGCAAGACAGAATCTTCTGGGGATCAGCCTTTGTACACAGAAAACTTCCCTTCAGTCCCGCCTGCCTGCCTGCCTTTCCATGGAGGCTTAGAATCTGCATTGTGGGGGGTGTGGGGAACGGAACCTAGGGCCTTGCTCAGGTTAGGCATGTGCTGAGCCTCCAGGCCCTGTGACGTTTTATTTCGTGTTAGTTGTGTGTGTGTGTGTGTGTGTGTGTGTGTGTGTATGTGAGTGTGTGCATGTACAGGAGGTCAAAGGTCAGCCTTGGTGCTGTGTTTCAGGCGCTCTCCCCTTGGCTTTGTGCTCACCAAGCAGGCCAGGCTGGCCAGGGCCACGGGGCTCTGCCTGTCTCTGCCTCTCCTGCGTGGGCATTGTGAGCACACACTGCCACGCATGGGTTTGGGGGGTTGAATTGAGGTCTCCATGGTTGCTTAGCAGGCACCTCGCTTATGGAGATATCTCCTAGGCCCCAGTGTTTGACATGACTGAATTCCAGCCTTTACCAGGCTTGCCTCTGGTGAACCTGGTGCTTCTCATTTTGAGAGGAATTGGGATCATTTTTTTTCCTATTGCACTTTAAATCATTTGGGGGGTTATGGAAGTGATGAGTGAATGAGCTAAATTCAAGAATATCATAGGATACATCCAAAGCAAAATACACAATAAGACATCGTGTATGAGGCATAGGAGTGAATATACAAGTGTTGTCTGTTGAATACATATATACTTTGTTTGTTTGAGACAGGGCTTTTCTGTGTAGCCCTGGCTGTCCTGGAACTCACTCTGTAGACCAAGCTAGCCTCAAACTCAGAGAGCCAACTTCTTCTACCTCTCAAGTGCTGGAACTAAAGATGTGTATCAACACACTTAGCCTGTATTTTGTTTGTGGATCCATAAAATGAAAGAGAAGCCAGGCACAGTGGTTCGTGCTTTTAATCCCAGCATCTGGGAAGCAGAGGCAGGTGAATCTCTGGGAGTTTGAGGTCAGCTTGGTCTATATAGTAAGTTCCAGGACAATGAGGCGGGCGGGGAGAGAGAGAGAGAGAGAGAGAGAGAGAGAGAGAGAGAGAGAGAGAGAGAGAGGCCAAGCAAGGTGGTACAGATCTGTAATACCTCCATACCTCCACTTAGACAGCTGAGGCAGGAGGATCATGAGTTCAATGCCAGTCTGGGCTATGTAGCAAGTTCCAGACCAACTACTTAGTGAGACCGTGTACAAAGGAAGCAAGGTCTAGGGAGAGTAGCCAGGTGGTAGAGCGCTTGCTGCACACTAATACCCTGAGATTGAGCCACAGGGAGAAGGGGAGGTGTTTAAGGGCTTCAATATGTGAAAATAGCCCTCAGCACCTCTCACGTGCCTGTTTGGCCAGGTCTTCCTGCCTCGATGGATTACACGATGGAGCCCAACGTCACGATGACCGACTACTACCCCGATTTCTTAACCGCCCCCTGTGACGCTGAGCTCCTCCTCAGGGGCAGCATGCTGTATCTGGCCATCTTGTACTGCGTCTTGTTCGTGCTGAGCCTGCTGGGAAACAGCCTGGTCATCTTAGTCCTCGTGGGCTGCAAGAAGCTGAGGAGCATCACAGACATCTACCTCCTGAACCTGGCCGCGTCTGACCTGCTCTTCGTCCTCTCTATTCCCTTTCAGACCCACAACCTGCTGGACCAGTGGGTGTTTGGGACTGCGATGTGTAAGGTGGTCTCTGGCCTTTATTACATTGGTTTTTTCAGCAGTATGTTCTTCATCACCCTCATGAGTGTGGATAGGTATCTGGCTGTTGTCCATGCTGTCTATGCCATCAAGGTGAGGACGGCCGGCGTGGGCACAGCCCTGAGCCTGACAGTGTGGCTGGCTGCCGTCACAGCCACCATTCCCTTGATGTTTTTTTACCAAGTGGCCTCTGAAGACGGCATGCTACAATGTTTCCAGTTTTATGACCAGCAGTCTTTGAGGTGGAAGCTCTTTACCCACTTTGAAATCAACGCCTTGGGTCTCCTGCTCCCCTTCGCCATCCTCCTGTTCTGCTATGTCAGGATCCTGCAGCAGCTGCGGGGCTGCCTGAACCACAACAGGACCAGAGCCATCAAGCTGGTGCTCACCGTAGTCATTGTGTCCTTACTCTTCTGGGTCCCATTCAACGTGGCCCTCTTCCTCACGTCCCTGCACGACCTGCACATCTTGGATGGATGTGCCACAAGGCAGAGGCTGGCTCTGGCCATCCATGTCACAGAGGTCATCTCTTTTACACACTGCTGCGTGAACCCCGTCATTTACGCGTTCATAGGAGAGAAGTTTAAGAAACACCTCATGGGTGTGTTTCAAAAGAGCTGCAGCCACATCTTCCTGTACTTAGGGAGACAAATGCCGGTGGGGGCATTGGAAAGGCAGCTGTCCTCAAACCAGAGATCTTCCCATTCTTCCACCCTGGACGACATCTTGTAAGGGGGGTGTGCAGGGCAGGCAGCCTCCACCTGCATTGCCCTTCCTGGCCCCAATCTTCTCCCCTCCCCTCCTCACTTCTCCCTTCCCCTCCTTTTCCCACTTCTGGGTTACAGGAACAGAGTCTCACTATGGAGCCCAGTCTGGCTTTGAACTTTCAACCTTTCTGCTTCAGCCTCCTGAGCACTGGACCAGCACCATCCTACTTTAAAAGAGATAGAATACATGGTTTTCTTCCTTGAAAAACGTGACCTCTTAGTTTTGGGATTTTTGTGCCTGTGTCTACGACAGATAATATCTTGTAGTTTTTCTCATTTATAATGATCCGGCCAGGTTTGGTTTCCTAGAAATATTGACAAATACTCCTATTCTCAGGAGCTGAAGAGATGGCTCTGAAGCTAAAGGCGCTGGTTCTTACTCTGAGAACGGGACCCAGTTCTCAGCACCCACATGGTGGTTCAAAGCATCTGCAACTCCAGTTTCAGGGGATCTGGGGTCCCCGTCTCGTTCTGCGGACACTAGGAGCACATATAGCGAGCACACATAACTGCAGGCAAAACACTTATACACATAGAACAGAATAAAGTAAATTCTATTCTCTGAAATGGTAAAAAAAAAAAAAAAAAACCAACAGTATTTGTGTGAAAAAAATGGCATTACTTGCTCTTTGAAGGTTTGATACAACTTATTAATAAACCAATCCAGGTACTTCTGTACAAACATTTGCATTTAATTACCAGACGGAAGCATTCAGCCTTTTTAATCTGCTTGTGATTTGTAAGAAATTCTGCTATTCTCTTTAAGTTCACAAGTACATGAGTATGAATTCTTGACAATTAATTTTGTTGAACAATCTTTTTTTAGTATGAGGATGTCCCTTTCTGGTCCTGATACTAATCATTTGTGGCTCTCTTTCTGTGTGTGTCTCTCTCTGTGTCTCTCTTTCTCTGTGTCTCTTTGTCTCTCCCTCCCCCCCTCCTAGATCAGTTTTGTGGGACTTATCTGTAGCTTAAATCTCTGCAGTGAGCCAGCCTTTGGTCTTGCTGACTTCCTGCCTCTTCTGCTCCTTGATTTCTGTTTTTATTTTCATTTTGCCTATTTGCTTTGAGCCTAGTTTTATTTGGGCTCCTGGAATCTTCTATTATCTAAGAATTCACTCGATGCTACATGGTTCCATCTAAGCACTTTGGTTTTGGGGCGCATTTTACACATTTTAAGTTTGGTCTTAGCCAGAAGTCTGAGAAGTAGTCGTCTACTCCTGCCTTAGCCACTGCTCTATTGCTGTGAAGAGACGCCATGGCTGAAGCAACTTATAAAAGAAAAAATGTAATTGGGGGCTTGTTCAAAGTTTCAGAGCGTTTATCATCATGGCGGGGAGAGGGCGGCAGGCAGGGAGGTGTGGCGAGAGAAGCAGCTGGGAGCTTTCCATCCTGATCCACAGGCAGAAGGAGTGGGGAGGCAACACACCTTCTAATACTTTTCAACAGTTCACCACCAACTGGGGGACTAAGTATGTAATTATATGATCCTATGGGGCTCACTTCAACCATCACAACCAGCAGAAATGTTATTATATCAAGAATTCAAATTATTCTGGAAAGTAAAGAAGAATTCATAATATTGAAAAAAAAAACCCACCACAACTTCATACAGTATCTACTTAGAGTCTTCTCAGAGACCATGCACATAGGGTTTTATTTCTTTAAGATATATCTTATTTTATATTTTATTATTTTATGATGCAAGATATGGTTTCCATTCACCCGTGAAGGGAACAGGTTGCTTCTGTAGGTAGCTAGTCACGCAATTTGAGGCTTCTGTGTTCTCGCTCTTTCTCTGATTTTTTTTCCTTTCTGCTTCTTTCTTGTTGCTTTTGTGAGTCAGTGAGTTTAATGAGGGTTGCTTTCAGAGGTCTGTGGGTGAAGAGCTTTTTGCAGGAGCAAAAGCAGCTACCAGTGGCCACGTCAATGAAGAAAATGTCCACTAAGACTTTTGTATTCTTTATTTGTTTAAAACAACTTTTATTTTTATTTTATTTTTTTGAGACAGGGTTTCTCTGTATAGCCCTGGCTGTCCTGGAACTCACTTTGTTGACCAAGCTGGCCTTGAACTCCCAACTGCTGGGATTAAAGGCGTGTGCTGCCACGACCACCACCCGGCACAACTTTTATTATTATTATTTTTAAATGATTCATTATGAGTGTAAAGATTAGGTCAGAAGACAACTCGCAAGAGTTGGCACTCTCTTCCCAGCGCATGGGTCTCAGGGATGGAATTCAGGCACCTTCCCCTTTGAGCGACTGCACAGGCTGAGTCCTTGGTGATTCCCCGCTGGTTGTTTATTCCATGAGTCCATAGGAGAGGCACAGCAAACGCCCGACTCTTATTATGGCTTATTTATTTATTTATTTTCCTTTTTTTTGTTTTGTTTTGTTTTTTGAGACAGGGTTTCTCTGTGTAGCCTTGGCTGACCTGGAACTCACTTTGTAGACCAAGCTGGCCTTGAACTCAGAAATCCGCCTGCCTCTGCCTCCCAAGTGCTGGGATTAAAGGTATGCACCACCATGCCCGGCTTTTATTTTCCATTTTAATTCTGTTTGTTTTTACTGTATATTTTGAAGTTGTTATTGGATATGGACAAATAAAGAATTGTTCTACATGTTTTTAAACCAAATAGCCTCTTTTGTTACTATGAAATTTCCTTTGTGCCCAACAATAGTTCTTTTTGAGAGGTAGGTATGTGGGTTTGAGACTGGATCTATCTACATAGTCCTAGCTATCCTGGAACTCACTGTGTAGCCCAGGCTAGCCTTGAACTCACAGAGCTCCACATACCTCTGCCTTCAGAGTGCTAGGATTAAAAGCATGAGTCACCATGTCTGACCCAATAATATTTCTACAAAGCAAGTTTGAGGTCAGTCTAGGATACAGAAGACCCTGTCTCAGCCCCCTCACTGCCACGCCCCCCCCCCAAGTTTAAGGAAACATAAAATTATTTATTGTTATGGCAAGAGGTTGCCAAGTTGGAAACTTAAGAGTAGGGTGTTGCTGAAGTCAGGCCAGCAAGGCCACCATCTTCTTCACAGTCTCCATGCTTCTCTGACAGAACCTTGCAAGCAGCCAGCCCTGTGTGACGGCAACATGCTGTGTGGGGTGGGACTGGCAACTCTGCAGTGTGTGTGAGACTTGGGGAGTGGAGAGGGGCTTCCCCGGACATTTTTCAAGACGGTCAGCTTCCTGGAGTCCCTTCCTTGTATCCTGCTCAGATGATTCTTAGCAAGAGTCACTGGGGTGTCTTGAATCACACTAAGCTTTCTGATGGGACAAGGACCTGACTTGGTCCCACTTGCATCACTTACAGCTGGCCTCAGGTAAGCTCTCTCTGAACTCCAGGAGGCCGTGGGTAAGAGGGGGGTGGGGTGAGCGGAGTCAGTGCTTCCAATTCCTTAAAAGTTAAAGGGGGCTGGGAATGAATGAAGCTAGAGGGGGGGGGGGGAGGAATTGGTTAGAACAAGGAAGTTGTGCTCTATCGCCACCTGCTGTTCACTGTCTAGCAGTACCACCAGCTGCCCACAGTTGCAAAGAACTGGATTTCCCGCAGTGTGCCCAGATGCTATGTTGTTCCTTGGGTACCAGAAAACTACACTCAGCCACTCTTCCCAAACACGCAAATTAAACAAGGCAAGTCACGGAGTTGGAGAGATAGTTTAGTGGTTAAAAGCACAGACTGCTCCTGTAAGAGGGCCTGTGTTTGGTTCCCAGCACCCGAGTCTGGCAGCTGGTAACTGCCTGTAACCCCAGCTGTAGTGGATCTGATGTCCGAGCACACACTCCATGACTTCCCTCTTCCCCTGCTTTTATAAAGCAGAGAAGAGTCATGGTTTATTCAATGTGGTGATGTTGGGAAGAGGAACAACAACAACAACAAAAACGTGATCTAGAGCCTCCACGTCCATCTTCAGGGTCCTGACATGAGATCTGGGTTTAAATAGGCAGCAAGCCGTAAGCAGAGCTCAGCAGTCCTGGTCAGGCGTGGTCCCACACATCTTCACTGTCTGGGCTCTGTCTCTCCAGCATCCTGGTCCAGCAAGTGGCTGAACTGTGTGCAATCTCTTGCTGGGTGTGGGTTCCAGTCTATCTTCAGCCTTTCCCTTCCCCTGGCATGAGATTCCCGGGGAAGCTTTAATCCTTTAGGGTTCATTGGCTCCATACACTCATAGTCAACAGAAGCATAAGTTCTCTCCCACTGGAGTGGTCCCAGTTAAGAGCCTGTTGTCAGGGGGAGGCTGAAGAGCTGTTCTAGACTCAAGGACGACTCACTGGAATGTGTGGCCTATGAAACGTGTGCAGGATACTTTGGGTTCATCTGACAAACCTGCATTTGGACTATGCAATTGAATACACATTAACAAGCAAGCAGGTAAACACTTGCAACAAACAGTGTCTGGGGTACAGCTGGGATCCCCTGCCTGTCTCGCTCATTGCCGCACCCTGGGTCCCAGGCTTTGTGTACTCGCTAGGTGGATTGAGAAGCTAGCCCCTGAAGATCATTAAGAGCCAGGGAGAGCTGAGGGTGGAGAGGGGGAGAGCTGAGGGTGGAGAGGGGGAGAGCTGAGGGTGGAGAGGCGGCTCAGCAGTGAAGATGCTTACCACTCTTGCTGGAAGACCCAGGTTCAATTCCCAGCACTTACCTGTCAGCTCACAATCACTTGTAACTCCAGATCCGGGGTATTTTCGGGTCTCCCTTCGTCCCAGGGTCATTGGCCACCAGCCCATGAGGATGAAGAGAGCAGAGTCAATGATGAACAGGTTTCAGATGGCCCGTGAGTATGAACGAAAATGACGACACTTCAGGATCAGCTTTGGGGAGACAGATCAACTTTATTTGGGGCGAATGGAAGGCTATATAGCTTTGGGGAAGGGGATAGGACTATCCAATGTTAGCACGAGCCATGTCAGAATGTTACGGCCAGCAAATCAGTTTCCTGGAGATGGCCCACGATTTTGCATGGCTGCGATGGGTGCGCTTTGAGAGGTATGGATCCCAGAGGCTTCATCCCGGAATTGCTTCTCACTGCTGACCTGCCTTTCCTGTCACTATTACACAGCCTAATGGTTCCGGGGCATCAGCCCACCCTATTGAGCAAACTTCCTGCAGATCAACATGAAGATGAACTTTTCTGAATTAGAACTGTTTAGATGAATTAATGACTTTATAGAATTAGTGATTTAATTCAAACAATTTTAAGAAGAAAGTTTAAGGAAATGATTTTGTTTTGCCAGAAAGATGAAATAAAGTTAGAATCGAGAATAGAATGAGCCTGCTCCTCATTCGAATTGTGAGTAAATGCTGCATAAGAAAGAATACAATGAGCTTTTATAAATTACACTAAGAAGAGAAATAGGCTTGGGACAGATGTGTGATCAAGAAAAACATTCAGCCGGGTGTGGTGGCGCACACCTTTAATCCCAGCAC
The DNA here is from genome assembly GCA_902729485.2 of Mus minutoides. NCBI lineage: Eukaryota > Metazoa > Chordata > Mammalia > Rodentia > Muridae > Mus > Mus minutoides. The sequence continues at coordinate 1,069,965 of LR756407.1, forward strand.
TTGGGAGGCAGAGGCAGGTGGATTTCTTGAGTTCAAGGCCAGCCTGGTCTACAGAGTGAGTTCCAGGACAGCCAGGACTACACAGAGAAACCCTGTCTCGAAAAACCAAAAAGAAAGAAAGAAAGAAAGAAAGGAAGAAAGAAAGAAAGAAAGAAAGAAAGAAAGAAAGAAAGAAAGAAAGAAAGAAAGAAAGACATTCATCTAGGTCAGGTCCAAGGATGAGGCCACAGGTGTGCACCATGATAAAGCAAGGCCACATGAAACTGTTGCTTTGAACTTACTATCAACTTCCTTCTGTAACTCACCTGTGTAACATTTTATCTATGAGGTTATTTTATAAAGAACTTTTGTCTAAGAAGGTATAAATGCTGAGAGAAAAAATACAGTGTGGTTCTTGGGGCTCTGCTCCATCCACCCAATGTATGTATGTATGTATGTATGTATGTATGTATGTATCTGTCTGTCTCTCTCTATGTACATTTTTTTTTTTTTTTTTGGTTTTTCGAGATAGGGTTTCTCTGTATAGTTCTAACTGTCCTGGAACTCACTTTGTAGACCAAGCTGGCCTTGAACTCAGAAATCCACCTGCCTCTGCCTCCTAAGTGCTGGAATTAAAGGCGTGCACCACCATGCCCGGCCTCTTTGTACACTTTGTATGTGTCTTTCTACATGTATGTGCGTACATATGAATATAGGTATAAGTATATGTATATAAGTATGCATGTTCACTTGTGAAATTGATGACAGTTGGTCATGCCCTGTCAAGTGTGTGTGTGTGTGTGTGTGTGTGTGTGTGTGTGAGTGTGTGTGCATGACTTTATCCTTTTACTTTGTCTCTGGCTTATATAGCTTTAAGGGGTAAAGATCCCAAGTAACTAAGTTTCTTTTCTTAATCCCCTGCTGCTATCAGTGGGAGTTGATTTCCAGAAGCCATGAGCTTCTGGCCCCCAGAACAGTAAGAGAGAATTAAAGGCCAGTGGTCATCAGCCTTTGGTCTTCATCCTATGCTGTGTCACACCCCAGTACCTGACCCTGTCAGGGCTGGCTCCCCAGCGCTGGGTGGGCAAGGGTCATTAGTTGAAGGCTAAGGTACTGAGATGCCTTATTAGCATGGGAGGCACACTCTAAGAATCTCAGGTGCTTGCTGACTGGGTTCTTAGCTTCTTTTGTTTTGTTTTGTTTTGTTGATGATCGGATTCTTAGAGGGAGAAAGGACGCTGAACCTGTACTCTAACTAAGGCAACATTTCTCAATTGTGATTCCATATGACTCTAGCTTGTGTCAAGTTGACATAAAACTTGCCAGGTCAACAGCACAAGCTGCAGAGGGGATCTCTGATTTTCAGGTCAGCAAGGAGGAAGGTTGGAGGCAGGAGCATGGCTGTCCATATCCCTTTGATGGAAACTCATTTCTCCAGATGAAAGATCTGGCACCTGGAAGTCCTTTAGTCCCATGTTCCTTGTGAGGGGAAGGGGCTGCTGCAGGAGCTGTGTCCTCAGCAGCAGCTGGAGTCTAGCACTTGGAGTCCTTATAGCCACAGGGCCTCCATGACTCTGGTCAACAGCAGAATAGCCAAGAGGAGGCTCAGAGAGGCCCAGGATTGATGGTGTAGCAGAAGCCAGAGCCTTGAACCAGACCAAGCACAGCTGAGAAAGCAGAACGTAAAAGTCTTCTGTGACGACCCCTAACCTCCACCCCAGCCCCACTCCCCCCAAATGGCAGCTCTATCAAGAACTAAAACAAAGGGACAGGGATGCTGACATGTAGCTCTCTCCACAACTGAGGGGAGGGGGGTGGGGCGAGGCGGGTGGAGACTCACCTTCCCTTGGGGGATGGCCACTAGGGGTCTGACCATGCTGGGTGAGTGAGTATATAGACAACCCCAAATGGACTTGGGTTTTGTTTGCTTGTTTCTTCCTGTTTACTTTCATCTGTTTTGGGGGGAAAAGTTATGGGGGAGGGGCAGCCATGGACAGAGCAGGAGGTGAGCGTGATCACACACATATGAAAATATGAAACTTGGGTTTTTATGCCTCCAGAGACAGAGGCAGGAGGATTGCCTGGGCTACAGAGTGAGTTAGACACAGTGTGAGCAATTTCATGAAAAAAAATTTTTCCCTCTCAAAATAGAAAGCAAAGATGGCTGGGTGTAAAGGCTTACGCTAGAGCACTTGCTTGGTGTTCGAAGGTCTCAGGTTTAGTTCCCCCCTATAAAAAACAAACAAACAAACAAACAAACACAAAAAAACAGCCAGTGTGGTGGCACACACCTTTAATCCCAGCACTTGGGAGGCAGAGGCAGGCGGATTTCTGAGTTCGAGGCTAGCCTGGTCTACAGAGTGAGTTCCAGGACAGCCAGGGCTACACAGAGAAATCCTGTCTCAAGAAAAAAGAAAAACCTTGTCTTGAAAAACAAAACAAACAAGCAAAAGGCATGAAGACAAGGCTTGAGAGGCAGCGGTTAGAGCACTTGCTGCCCTGCAGATGGCCTGAGGTTGGTTTCCAGCACTCAGGCAGGGCAGCTCAGGACTGCCTGTGAGCTTCTGGCCTCTGCAAGAAGCTACATTCACACATATATACTCACACATACAACTAAAAATAAAAGTCAGGCATGGTATACATGCCTTTCATCCCAGCACTTGGGATTAAAGAGGCAGGTGGAGCTCTATGAGTTCAAGGTCAGCTTGGTCTCCACAGAGACACAGGGGCAGCCAGTTAGTTCCAGAGTAGCCAGGACTATACAGAGAAACCCTGTCTCGGGAAAAAGAAAAAAGAAAAAAGAAACAAAACAAAACAAAACAAAACAGGAGAAATGTGAATTGTATTTTTAAAACTTCTTGTCTAAAAAGAAGGCATTCTATCCTGCTTCAGTTTTGTTTTTGTTTTGTTTTGTTTTTATAGACAGGGTTTTTCTGTATAGCCCTGGCTACCCTGGAACTCTGTAGACCAGGCTGGCCTCGAACTCAGAAATCCGCCCGCCTCCGGAGTGCTTGGATTAAAGGCGTGCGCCACTACTGCCTGGCAGTGCTTCAGCTCTTAAATATAAATTAAATACAACTAAAACTCAGCCAGTCACCCATTTCAAAAAGCGCTTTAGCTATCAAAAAATAAAAAAATATATATTAAAAAAAAAAAAAAAGCTTTATAGCTCTGCTACTGAGAATCGCGGACCCTGCAGTTCTAGGTGCAGCCACCAGGTGGCGATGAGATCTGGTCGCCGGATGCGCTACGTCACCGGAAGCGGGATCTCACCTTTTTTTGACTGGCTCCTCCTGCTTTCCCCTCCCCCGGAAACATCGAGCGGCTTGTCTCCGGTAATGAGGCCTGAGGCCGGGCGGACGGGCCGGGAGGGATGGGCGTGAGCGCGGAGCCCCGGGGCTTCTCAGTCGCCGGGGCCGGGCTCGCGTCCCCAATGATCGAGAAGGCGCGCTCGGCGCTGCTGCAGTCGCAGGATGTAGAGGACACGGTGGAGACGCTCATGGTGAGCTCGTGGGAGCAGGGGGATCGGGACGGGAGCGGCATTGTGGGGCAGGGGACAGTGCTTCGAGAACATTCTAGTTCTAGAATATTCTAACGGCAACTGATAGGAGCGCCTCGGGGCACCTCGGGCCGCCTGCCGCGGGACACCTTCCCTGACCCGCTTTCCTGCAGGCTTCTTCCCCAGCTTTCTGGGATCCCCCAAGGCCACGCCCTTCCGTCTGGTTGGCTGCGCTGCCGAGCTGCCATTGGTGGAGACGGGGGCGGGGTGGGGCGGGGTCTCTCGCTGCCAACCATAGGTGGAGGTGGGGCTGTGTAGGGCGGGCCCGGGCCGGGACGCGCCTCAGTGGGACGGGGATGCACGGCTTTGGGTGATAAATATCTTAAAAAAAAAAAAATTTTTTTTTTTTTTTGAGTCGAAGCCTCACTGTGTTTCAGCTCGGGCCGAAACTCGCTATTTAAACCAGGCTGGCTCCGAAGTGCTAAAGGAGTGTGCTCTCCTATGTCTGGAGCTTTTTGGAAATCTTTAAAAGATAACCACTGTGGCTCCAGGACCATGTCTTTCAAAACTGCATACCTTTTCTCTCTGGCCCGCCATCTTTCCCCTTCTGATGTGTGCTGGACGTAGACATTTTGTTGTTTTTCGCTTTGCTGTGGGGTGGTAGAAACTGTGGAACTATTTGGCTGTTAAAATGCTGCTTACTCCCATGGTGTTTTGCGTAGTACGATTTGCTCATTGTGCTTTTAGTTTTTATTTTTATCTATGTGTGTGTTGGGGGTAGGTGCATAAGAGTGCAGAAGCCCAAGAAGGCCAAAAGAGGACGTTGGTATCTCCTGGAGCTGGAGTTAGCGGTGGCTGTGAGCACCCCTTTCCGTATGAGTGCTGGGAACCTTATGGTCCTTCTGGAAGAATACACTTTAGACTATTCTCTAGTTCTTTCTGATTGTTTTGATCTATTCTCACACTTAAAAACCTGGAATACTCAACTTTCTTTAAGTCATGTATAATAAGGTTGTGCTACTAAAATAAATCGAATCTTGAAGTTGGAGGTGTGGCCTTTCAGGAAAGCACCTTCGTCTCCATTATTATAAGAAAACTAAGCTCAGGACCCAGCATGGTGGCTCATGAAGAGGCAGGCTATGTGAGCATAAGACTGTCAAAACAAGTACAACAGACCCACAAAATCTACCCTCACAGCATATGCTAAGCATACCCACAAAATCTACCCTCACAGCATACACTGTAAGCATACCCACAAAATCTACCCTCACAGCATATGCTGTAAGCATACCCACAAAATCTACCCTCACAGCATACACACAAAATCTACCCTCACAGGATACGCTGTAAGCATACACACAAAATCTACCCTCACAGGATACGCTGTAAGCATACACAGGTCACAGTTATCTGCTTTTTTTTTTTTTTTTTTTGTAGTTTTGGCTTATTAGAATTGATGTTGAAGCCAGGCGGTGGTGGCACACGCCTTTAATCCCAGCACTTGGGAGGCAGAGGCAGGCGGATTTCTGAGTTCGAGGCCAGCCTGGTCTACAAAATGAGTGCCAGGACAGCCAGGGCTATACAGAGAAACCCTGTCTTGAAAAACCAAAAAAAAAAAAAAAAAAAAAAAAAGAATTGATGTTGAGAGGTGGTGGTGGTACATACCTTTAATCCCAGAATCCCAGCACTCAGAGACCTGTGACTCTCTTGAGTTCAAGGCTAGCCTGGTCTACAGAGACAGAGCTAGTTGAAAAACCCCGTCTCAAAACAAAAACAAACAAAAGCTGTTGGCTCTTCTTGTCGATTCAGTGAGTATGGGGCCAGTGATGTTCTCAGTCACTGTGCTGTGAAGATAAGACATTTAAAAATCAATTTCTGCCATCAGGAGGTGAAGGATGACAGCCAGTCTTAAGATAAAGTGGGTGCAGGGCTGGAAATACAGCTCGGTAGTAACAAGCTTGCCCAGCAGGCATGAGGTCCTGGGTTCAGTTCCCAGAACAGAAGGATAAGTGGGTCCAGTGCCTTTGAGGGTACTGATGAAGCGCTGCCTAGAGCTGTCCAGAAGCTGGATAGAGCTGAGGAGATTCTAACCTTTGCTGCGACAGGACATTCAGGGGCTACGGACCGTATCCTGTGAGTCTCTGTTCAAGCTATGTCCAGTTCTATAGCCCAGTTCCATGGTCAATCTTGTTTTGTTTTGTCTTGTTTTGTTTGAGAGCAGGTCTCTCTGTTTAGTTCTGGAGCTGTCCTGGAGCTCAATATGTAGATGAGGCTGGCCCCCAATTCCCAGAGATTTTCCTGCCTCTGGAATGCTGGGATCAGCTGTGTGTGCCACATGTCAGTTCCTGACAGGATCATGGGGGGCACAGGGGTTGTGTCTGTTCTTGTCCTTCATCCTTAGTCATAAGGGTGATGGCCACAGGGACGGCTGCAGTCCCTGGAGAGTCACTGGAGCATGACACGGGGCTTTGTGAGCAGCAGAGGATGATGTGTGATGTTTGAGGTGAGAGGAAGGCAGAGAGAGGGGCAGTATGGCAGTAGAGGATGGTGAGTGTGGGTCAGGGAGGTCAGCAGGCTATGTGCCACCTCAGGGCCTTGTAGCACAGGTGACACTCTGTCTTGGAGGGAGATGGAGCAGCCAAATAATACTTTTTATTTACACCAGATGAGTACTAATGACATATGTGTCATGTTTAGTAATTTCTAAAACATTATTACTAATAACTTTTATTGCATCCTGCTTCCTTTTTGAGTTGGTAATTTATATGTGAACAGAGCACTGTCTCATTGGAATTAAGGCTCCACTTTGCAGTTTTTAGAGATGACTTTGGCTGCAGGATAGGAAGTAGTTTGGAGGGGTCAAAGGCTGAGGTAAAAAGGCTGTGGCAGTCAGCAGGGAAGGAAAGTGTGGACCTTTGAACCAGGACAGCTCAGGGAGGTGGCTTGAGAGCTGATCAAGAAGCAGAATGAGCAAGTTTGGAGAGGCCCAGCCCAGAATGGGTGTCCCTTAGATGGGGCGTGCTGAGGAGCACCAGGTTGAAGTGAGGGAGAGAGAGGAGCTCAGGTTTGTGAGTGTCACTGAGGTGCCTGTCGGACATCTGAGCAAGGGCAGTGTGGGCTTGTCTGGAGCTCTTCAGAGCTGTTCTGTGTAGATGGAAGGATAGAACAGAAGCTGGCTGAGCGATTCACAGCGTGGTTCAGTGGAAGTGTGAGGGAGCAGTGAGCAGTGGCTAGAGAAATGAGAGATGAACGAACCAAGACTAGAGGATGGGTCTCGCTGGGGCTGCCTGGGGAGGAGGACTCAGGAATATGTCTGATTTCTCCTGGCACACCGCCACATTTGTAACCCCTTGCTTGTTCCTGAATAGATTCAGTCTTTAGAGAGTCTCTGTGCTGTTCAGGCTGAAGGGGCAGATGAGGGTCTTCATCAGGAAAGGCCAGGATGCAGCAGGCAGAGCGGGGG
>LR756426.1:0-15000 GCA_902729485.2 Mus minutoides
TGTGCAATATATAGATGACCTTTTGGTGGCAGCAGAGACACGCGAAGAGTGTGAACTTGGAACTCAGAAGATCCTGGCCGAGTTAGGTAAGTTGGGGTACCGGGTGTCAGCTAAGAAGGCACAGTTATGCTGGACTGAAGTAACCTACCTGGGAAATACCCTGAAAAATGGACAATGATGGCTCACAGAAGCTAGGAAGTGGACAGTGACACAGATCCTGACCCCAACCACCCCTTGCCATGTAAGAGAATTCCTGGGGACTGTGGGATTTTGTAGACTCCCCAGGTTCGCTACTTTGGCAGCCCCTTTATACCCCCTAACCAATAAAAAGGAGAGTTCACTTGGACTAAGGAACATCAATTGGCTTTTGAGACTCTAAAAAAGGTACTACTACAGGCCCCTGCCCTAGCACTGCCTAATATGAACAAGCCTTTCACTCTATATATCAATGAGAGGAATGGGGTAGCCAGAGGGGTCCTCACCCGAACCTTAGGACCCTGGAAGTGCCCAGTAGCCTATCTGTCAAAGAAGCTGGACCCTGTGATCAGCGGATGGCCCTCCTGCCAGCAGGCAATAGCAGCCATGGCTGTGCTGGTGAAAGATGCTGATAAACTGACTATGGGCCAAAATGTGACTGTGGTGGCCCCTCACTCCCTTGAGAGCATCATTCGGCAGCCACCAGACCGCTGGATGACTAACGCTAGGATGACCCACTACCAGAGCTTGTTATTGACCGAGTGAGTGACTTTTGCTCCACCTGCCACTCTTAATCCTGCTACCCTACTGCATGAAGCTAACGAAACTCCCATACATCAGTACGAGGATATACTGGCGGAGGAAATTGGGACTCTGCCAGACCTAGCCGACCGACCATGGACCAGAGTGGTAGCCTGGTTCACCCATAGAAGCAGCTTCGTGGTAGAGGGTAAGCACAGAGCCAGGGCAGCGGTAGTGGAAGGGAAGTCTGTTATATGGGCCAGCAGCCTCCCTGAAGGAACATCATCCCCCAAAGCAGAACGTATTGCCTTAACTCAAGCTTTAAGGCTTGCAAAGGGAAAGGCTATCAATACTTATACTGACAGCCGGTATGCTTTTGTGACGGCTCATGTTCACGGACAATCTACAGACAGCGTGGACTATTGACCTCTACTGGGAAGGACATCAAAAATAAAGAAGAGATTCTTAGCTTGTTAGAAGCTGTCCACTTACCCTGCAAGGTGGCGATCATTCATTGCCCAGGATATCAAAAGGGGACTAGACCGATAGAAAAAGGAAATCAGATGGCTGACCAGGTGGCTAAGGAGGCAGCACAGGGGCCAATGACTTTGGTAGTTAAAACTACACCCTAGTGGGTTGAAGAGATCCCAGAAAGAAGGATCCTCACAGAAGAAGAGGGGCTAGAATACTTGACTAATATACACCGCCTCACTCACCTGGGACCCAAAAAGATGATAGAACTAGTCAATAGATCCCCTTACCATATCCCTAGACTACAGCAGGCAGTAGAGGACCTAGTCAAGAACTGTAGAGCATGTGCTCTCACCAATGCCGGGTCCAGCAAGCACCAAGGAGGAAGATGCTTACGAGGAGATAGGCCTGGGACCTACTGGGAGGTCGACTTTACCAAGGTCAAGGCAGCCTGATATGGAAATAAGTACCTTCTAGTTTTTGTAGATACTTTTTTAGGGTGGGTTGAAGCATTCCCCACCAAGAGAGAAACGACTAACGTGGTGGCTAAGAAGATACTCGAAGAAATCCTTCCTCGATTCGGGATACCTAAGGTAATTGGGTCAGACAACGAGCCTGCCTTTGTCTCCCAGGTAAGTAAAGGATTGGCCAGTCAACTGGGGATAAATTGGAAATTACATTGTGCTTACCGACCCCAGAGTTCAGGACAGGTAGAACAAATGAATAGAACTCTAAAAGAGACCCTGACTAAATTGGCCTTAGAGACCAGTGGGAATGATTGGACAGCCCTTCTTTCTTATGCCCTATTCTGGGTTGAGAACACCCCCGGAGTTTCAGGCCTGACACCTTTTGAACTAATGTTTGGGGCGCCCCCGCCCATTTATGTGACTGTAGAGAATAAAACTTGTCCTGACACTTCCCCCATTCCCTCATCTCGCCTTCTAGCCCAGTTAAAAGCTCTCGAAGTCGTGAGGAAAGAAACCTGGGAGCAGTTGATAGAAACCTAGGTCGCTGGTGACTTGCAGGTGCCACACCAGTTCAAAGTGGGAGACGGTCCTGGTGAGGAGGCACCGAGCAGGGAACCTCAAGCCGTGCTGGAAAGGACCTTACTTGGTACTGTTAACTACACCCACCGCCCGTAAAGTAGAAGGAATTCCCACTTGGGTTCATGTCTCACACGTTAAGAGAGTTCCCCCTGAGATTAATCGAGATAAGTGGACCTTGGAAAAGACTAATAATCATCTTATGCTGCACTTGCGTTGCAAGAGCGACTCTGAACAGAGACTTTAACCCTCATACTCCAATTCAACAAACTTGGGAAGTGCTTAATGAGGGGGGGAGCATTGTTTGGTTGACCACCTCGGTACACCCCCTGTGGACTTGGTGGCTCTACCTCACACCTGATATTTGTAAGTTAGCAGCAGGATCACTTACCTGGGATATCCCCGATCATACCAACCTTCATAAACCACCAGCTGAGGAACTGTGCGTCCCGATAGGGAGTACGTTTGGGTGCTGGGGGCAGTTCTACCAGGCCAAACTTTGGTCCGCAGAATTTTGTTTGCCCTGGCCAAGGCCAAAACCGAAGGCTTCGGCATAAGTGTGTGGGGACATTGGACTTCTATTGTGCTGCATGAGGTTGTGAAACCACAGGTGAAGCTTATTGGAATCCTACCTCTACTTGGGACCTGATCACGGTAAAGAGGAACAAGGTGAGAGAGATAGTTCTAAATACCCTGCGAATGGGTGTTCCTTTAGTAACAGCCCCAATGGACCTTGCAAAGGTAAATATTGCAACCCCATACTTACAAAATTCACTGGCAAGGAGAAACAAGATCGTCAGAGCTGGCATAGGGGAAACAATTGGGGTTTGCGATTGGATGCTCCAGGGCCGAAAGACCCTGGATTAATTTTCAGAATCAGACTGACAGTGGGGAGTCCCTCCTCATTGCCCACAGGACCTAATAAGGTCCTTCCGGAACAGGTCCCCCAGCCAGACCCAAACCCCCGGCTCCAATAATCGACCTGCCTATCCCGATAACTGTGAGCTCCCTCAATATCGTCACTCCCCAAGAACCTGTGACCACTATCTCTACAAATCCCTTGACGGGACAGAGACTGTTCAATCTGGTCAGTGGAGCCTTTTATGCCCTTATCAGCACGGATCCGGATGCTACTACTGACTGTTGGCTATGCCTATCCTCCCGCCCTCCCTATTATGAGAGGATTGCCCTTAATGGAGACTTTAACACAACCACTAGTCATGCTTCCTGCTCATGGGGAACAGGAAAGAAATTAACCCTGACTGAAGTGTCAGGAGAGCCCTGCTCTGCATAGGGACACCCCCTCTTTCCCATCAACAGCTATGTGGCCAGGTTCATTTTGTATCCAGGACAAGTGCCAACTTTTACCTTGTACTATCTCTCCAGTCGGCTGGTGGGCCTGTAACACAGGGCTCACCCCATGTGTATCAACTAGTGTTTTTGACTCCTCTCGTGATTTTTGTGTCATGGTTTGGCTTTTACCCCAAGTGTATTATTATCCTGCCTCTCACCTAGAAGATGAGCATACTAATGAGAGATTTAGAAGAGAACCAATCTCCCTTACCCTAGCTATGTTAATGGGGGCTGGTGTCTCGGTAGGGGTGGGAATGGGTGTATCGGCCTTAATTGAGGGTAGGCAAGGAATCAAGTCCTTAAGAGATTCTATAAATGAAGATTTAGGCATGCTAGAAAAATCTATCAATGCATTAGAAAAATCCTTGACCTCCCTGTCAGAAGTAGTATTACAAAACAGGAGAGGTTTAGACTTATTGTTTTTAAAAGAAGGTGGACTATGTGTAGCCCTAAAAGAAGAATGCTGTTTCTACGCAGACCACACGGAATAGTCAGAGACTCTACGCAGAAATTAAGAGAAAGACTAGAAAAGAGAAAGCGAGATCGGGAAGCTAGCTCAACATGGGTGGTTTGAATCGTGGTTCTCTAAATCTCCGTGGATGACCACTTTATTTTCTGCTTTGGCCGGGCCGCTTCTTATTATATGTTTAGCATTGATCTTTGGCCCCCGTTTAATAAATAAAAGAATTGCTTTTGTTAAGAGTAGAGTGAATGCAGTGCAGCTTATGGTTCTCCAACGCTAATACCATCCTATAGTGAGGATAGAAGAAGAATACGATTCCCACCCCCCATATGAAGATACAAACTTTTGAAATTCTAAGATTAGCATTATTCAGTAGAAGAAGAGGGGAATGAAAGAATAGAAAGAACTTCACCATCTGGGCTGCCCTTCGAGGGCTGTTGAGTCACTCCAGAAACTGACTGACCAGAAAGATAGGAGAGGTATGCAAGGACATCCCCAGACAAGTCCAGTTGAGAAATGGGCCATCTGGTCTGGTTTGGCACCTCTCTGACTCCCTTACACAGATAAGCACCCTCCCCTTAGAGCCACTGTGGAAGACAGCCTGCCTGCACTTTCTTTGTCTAGTGCACAGGCCCATCATGCTGCTCTTCCTCCCTTCCCAAGGCTCGCCTGTGCCACAGCTCCCGTTCTTGCACCCACCCTCACAGTGAGGCGTCAGCCAGAGATCCTGCACACCCCTCCCGGTAGAGCACACCCCTCCCAGTTTTTTTCCATATAAAAAAAGAGCCTCAGGATCGACCTCCCTATCTCCTGCGTGAGATATGTGTCAGCCCGAAGCTCCGGTAATAAACTGCCTCATGTGCTTGCATCAAGACCACCCCTAGACTTGAGTGGGGGGGTCTCCCTGCGGGGGCCTTACAAAAGGGGGGATAGGGCAAAGTCTCTTAAGTACAAGAGTTCCACATGCTTTTCCAGTACTGGCCAAGATGGAAAATCCAACAACAGGTCCAGTTCCCTCAAACTGGGAGCACCCTTGTCTGATGCAGGCCACCTGCTGCCAGGACCCTGAGGCAGTGTGAGTAGGAGCCAGCCAGGGAGTCCCTGGGCCCTTCAGCAAGGATGTATAAGTGATGGATCCCCATTTAACTCCATATGCAGGGCTCTCCCCAGCCTCAGCCCAGATCCTAGGCCCCTCTTCCCACCTAGGCCATTTCTGAAGTCCCTAGCCACTCTCAAGCCTGGCCCACAGTTGTCTGCCTCCTAGTGAATGGTTCCTGGCCACTCCTCCCTCACCCCATTTGGACTAGGATTGCTGGATCCTTTCATCTGTCACTGAAAGGATCTGTGACTTGCTGCCCTTCAGCCTCCTCCTGTGGGGGTGGGGGTGGGGCTGCAGCTCTCTGCTCCCCTGTGCTTGTGTGAGCAGGATAGATTCTCATTTGTCTTGATTTCTCAGTCTGATCTGGTTCTTTCTTTCTTTCTTTTTTTTTAAGGAAGCTTCTTGCATAGAGAGGAGAGGCTACGCTGAGTCCCTCCCATCTGTGTGGGCAGTCCTTTGTTCTGGTGCATGTGTGGTTGGACTATCATCAGCTTAGTTCTCAGGAGAGCCGAGAGCTGAGGGTTCCCAACGGGTTCACATGCCAGTCTGGGGGTGCCCTCCTTGGCATCTGGCTTACTTTTAAATGCAGCCCTCAACATAGGGGGCAGTTTTGCAGATTAACAATGTTAGTTGAATTTACTATCTCCTTCCTTCCTTCCTTCCTTCCTTCCTTCCTTCCTTCCTTCCTTCCTTCCTTCCTTCCTTCCTCCACCCCCCTCCCAGGACAGGGTTTCCCTGTGTAGTCCTGGCTGTTCTGAAATTAGCTCCATAGACCAGGCTGGCCTCAAACTCAGAGACCCACCTGCCTCTGCCTCCCAAGTGCTGGGATTGAAGCTGTGCGCCACCACCACCCTGCACCTTCCTTTCTTACTGTGGCATTATCATTATCTCTTTGATGGACAGAACCCCAAAGGTCAGTAGTGGTTAGCAATGTGCTTTTGGGTGTCCAAGCATAAGAAGTGCCACCTCCTTTCCCCAAGTCATGTCATTCTGTTTTTTATGAGGGGGTGTCACAGCTTCACCGTGAATCCATTTCTAGGGCTGCCTGTGTTCAGAGAATTATATGAGGACCCCAGGACTTACGTGTTCTGAAAGAGGCCACATGTCCTTGGGTCAGAAGCCCCATTCCACTCCTCCCACACAATGCAAATGCAGCTTCCAGGCACTAGTCTTGCCTCTGTAGGACTCAGACGCCCTTCTTTTCTCATGTGGGTACTGCCTGCCCTGTTATCATCCCCTCAGAGGTCCTGTGAATTCACTTATGCCCTCTCTAGTTTGGGGCCTGACACTTCCTTTGAACCCATGGGTGTACCTGAACCAGCTGAGCTTTCTCCAACTATTCAGCTGTTCTGGGGAATAGTCTCAGTTCATCGATTGTCCTCTATGCCAAACCTCCTGGGTATTATTGTATAAGTCAAGGCTTTAAAAACCAGCCTACTTTTCCTTGAGACTAGGCACGCATTCCTCCTGAGGGGCTCAGTGCTTTGCAGCCTGCTCAAGCTCCTCTTCTAGAATCTGTGTCTGTGTCTCATTGAGTGTCTCGCCTGTGGGGAAGGATTTGGGTCTCCCTGCAAAACCCAATGCTCCATTCTAGACCCCACTGTGCAGAGCTTGTGGATGACAGCAAGGTCATTGGAAACCCACCAGCCTTTGGTTCTGCCTGTCTCTAAAGGTTAGTGCTTCTAGAAGTTGAGATCTCTGGGAAGGATAGACGCCAAGCTAAATGGCAGTGGATATCCCTAAGCACTCAAGATAAAAGCTTCAGGAACCCCACTGATACCTGGGAGGGTCAACTTTTCTGGTTCTGTCTGGCTTTTACTTGGCTGTCTCAGACTGATGTGACCAAGCCCTAGCCTGTGCCAAGCCTGTTCTTGTTCCCATCCTCTACTGCTACTCTAGGACGGGAAGGTTAGCTTCCTTAGATGGGTACAGTTATGGGAAGAGCCCCAAATACTGAAGAACTTGTCAAAATGACAGAGAACAGTTATGGGAAGAGCCCCAAATACTGAAGAACTTGTCCAAGACACACACACACACACACACACACACACACACACACTTCCAAACAGATGAAAACTAAAACAAAACAAACAAAACAATCCTCATTAGAAAATTGAGCTCCTTTTGTCCGGCATAGCCCCTCACCAGCAAGCCTAACGTTGTTAACAGGTCAGGGTTGAATTCCAGATTCCCATGACCCCAGGTCCAGGGGCTTTGTGCAATGAGCAACTTGTACAACCACGTGAGGCAGCTTTGGGTAGGTGCTGTTCACGGCTTGCATCCAACCGGCTTCGATTGATGTACTCACCATGGGTAGCTAAGAGTCCCACTGCCTAAGAAAGACAGCTGCAAGAAACACCGACAAAGATCTTTCTCAGCGATCTAAGGAGCCAGGATTCTGGTCCTGCTGTTTGGGATGGGTGCCAAGGGGCTTGCTCTTTAGGTCTGAGTATGCTTGGGACAAGAGGGTGTGCTAGTGTGAAGTGACTGTCGGAAGCAGTTTTAGGGACCAGGAATCTTCAGTCTATAATCGGCCTTGGCTCAGGCCCTCTGCTGCCTGCAGCCCGGAACGGGTATTGTGATTCTCAGCCAAGGATCCTCCAGATGTACTGTGCTGAATGTGCGCCCTCTGGGCAATTCTCAGTTGAGCAGTCACCAGGTGGACAGTCACCAGAAAGCTTCGTTTCGATATTTTCAGGCTTCGAGCTGTCAAGGAGGGCAGGGCCACCAATCACGCTCCTTAGCAGGGTCTACTAGCTGGCTTACCCCTCACCATAAAGCCGGCGCGTAACCCAGAAAGTTCCACCCAGATAGAGGTGCCAGTCCTCTCCTGCTCATCAGACTGCAGCGGTACTCCCTTCTTGTCACTAGAGGGCGGCCGTGTGCAAAGGGAAAGCAGAGAGTGTTTGCGGCCGGCCTTGTGGTGCCTGGGACAAGAGTCTTTTCCTAAGTTGGGTTCTCAAGAGCGTGAAAGCAGTGCTAGACCATGGCAGTGGCTCCCAGAACCAGGCCCGGTAGGATTGTATTTTTGCATAATTAAACAGTAATTATCATTAGGTAAATTAAGTACTCTTAACAATGGGCTATAGTGGTGGTGGGCTGCTGATCTGATGGGAGGAGATGGTTGTGAGGTGTCCGCTGGGTCTAGTTCTTTCTCTCTTTTAACTTTAAATGTCTTGGCTTTTTTGAAAATTTATATATGTGTCAATAAGAGAAGGATGACATAATCACAGTTGTGGCAACTCCAGATTATTTTATATAAGGAATTCAGATGGTTACAGAAAGCATCAAAGAACCTTAATTTTTTAGTTATAAAAAAAGATCCTAACCATTTACTTTTGGAGACAGAGTCTCAGGTAGTACAGGCTGTGTAGTCGAGGATGGCTTTAAGTTCACACTCCTCCTGCCCATGTCTGGACTGTCCCGCCGTGCCCGTGAAGGGCTGAGGATCAAACCCAGCGCTTTGTGTATGAAAGGCAACCATTCTACCAACAGATTCATACACATGGCCCAACCATATATGAAAGTTCTTAAAAGCATATATACAGCATATAAAATTGAAAGAAGATGGACTTAAATAACATATTTACCGAAAACAGCCTATTTGTTTTATAATAAGAAAGCCTGTATTTATTCCTGTTGTTAAAAATACTTATATCAGATTTGGGGTTTTTTTCCTCAGCTGGTGCGAGCTGCGCTTCCTGTCCCTTGTAGGTTCATGTTACCCTCTGGAGAGTCTAATGCATGAGGCAGCTGGTTTTGGCAGGATCGGTACTAAGAGCATCATTTTCACCCAAGAGCCAATCTCTCTGCAAGAGCCGGCTTCTCTGGACGGCAGATTGTCTCTCAGGAAATGCTAAACATAGCTCTCCTGCAGACTGGGCTCCAGGGTAGCTACCCTTTCTTCTCCCTCTTTTTCTCTTACTGATAATTTTTTAACTTATCTTATGTGTATGGGTGTTTTGCTTGTGTGTATGTCCGATGCTTGTGCAGGTCAAAAGAAGGCATTGAATTGCCTTGGACTGCAGCTATAGACATTTGTGAGCCACCGTGTAGGTGCTGAGAACTGAGCCTGGGTCCTCTAGAAAAGCAACAAGTGTCCCAAACCCCAGAGCCATCTCCAGCCCTGTTGTTCTGTGGACAGCAGTCTTTCCCTTCTTAGAAGAGTATCTCAGCTGACCACTTTTTCTTCCTCTCCTCTCCTCTCCTCTCCTCTCCTCTCCTCTCNACACACACACACACACACACACACACACACACACACACACACACACACACTTTCTCCTGTAGCACTGGGGATTGAACTGGGATCTATTGAACTGGTAGGAAAGTGCTTTACCTCTGATCCTGGTCCCTTGTGCAGTAGCCTGGATTTTCTTTGGGGACTGTTTCTTCTCACTTTCTTCTTCTTTTCCTTTTTCTTTTCTTATCCTTTTTTCTTTTTCTTTCAGAAAATATTTTTCTGTGTAGCCCTGGCTGCCCTGGAACTCACTCTGTAAACCAGGCTGGCCTCGAACTCATAGACCTACCTGCCTCTGCCTCCCCAGTGCGGGGACTAAAGTCCTGTGCTACCACTGCCAGGCTCTTCCCACTTCCAGTCCCATAATCTGGGTGGGGATAGCCCAGACCCCAACTCCAGGGCTGGATGTGTGATCACCACTTTAGCCTTAGTCACTGTCACAGGAGATGATGACGTTAGTTAGTTTGATGTCAATCTGACAGCAGCTAGACTCTTAGAGAAGAGGGAGTCTGAACTGAGAAAATGCCTCCATAAAGCTCACCTGGAGGCAAGTCAGTAGTGCTTTTTCTTGATTAATGAGTGATGGCGGTTGGCTGAGTCCATGGTGGGTGGTTCCATCCTTAGGCTGGATGGTCTTGAGTTGAATAAGAAAGCAGGCTGAATAATCTAATAAGCAGGATTCCTCCATGGCCTCTGCTTCAGTTCCTGTCTCCAGGTTTCTGCTTTAAATTGCTGTCCTGACTTCCCTGGATGATGAAGTGTATCCTGACAGTTGTAAAGTGAAATAAGTTATTCCCTCTCTGGTTTGCTTTTAGTTATGGTATTTTTCTCGGCAACAGAAACCATAACCAAGACAGGGAGTGTGTGGTGTTTTCATGCTGGTGTGGGTTTGTCTGAACTTTCTCTGCTGGTTCTGCCCATGGGAAGATGCAAGTTCAGAGGCTACCTTCTACGTGCAGAGTCTGAGGACAAGCCAACATGGAGAAGATAAAGGCAGACTATGGAGAGGTGGAGTGTAGTGCTTATATCAGTGATGGAGCTTGAGTCCGGCTGAGGGTGTCCCAACATTCAACTGTAAGAGCCACCGTGTTCCTTCTTTCCCTCACTGGTCTGGGTCCAGTGTGCTGCTGCTAACCCCAGGAAGTATCTGTACAGCATAAGTTAGCGTAAAGAGTTGGCTGGGTGAGGTTTGCAAGTGAAACTAAAATATAGAACCAGCCTACTCGACTCAGAGCAAGACAATGTCTTTCTGTTCTTGGCCAGCAACTAGGTGATTCATGCTATGTTGTCGTGACACAGCTGATGAGCTCCCCCCTTGGATTTATGTTTAACATGGACCCAGGGGCATCAGGGGGATAAAAGGGCAAAGTTGATGAGTTCCTCTTACTAATTCCAACAAGATCAAATAAAGAAATCTAAGAGCCATTCTGATGCATGTTAACTGTGTACAGACTTCCAGACCCATAAAACATGGCTGTGCAGTGCTGTGGGGGGGTATTCACCAGAGAAGACTGCTTGGATATGGGTTTAAGTCTTTACTAGCTGGTGATGACACCGGGTGCTCAGGATCCCAGTGTGTCATTGACATTGTCTCAGGATAAGCTTTTAAGCACAAAGACCATGTTCTGGATTGACATACTTCAGTTAATAAGAACAGTGAATCAGAAACAGAAGCCAAAACGCAAGGTTCGTACATTTAGAGACTTTCTCATAACTATGGACTTAGATGGATTAGGTCTCTGTTTTCATCAGTGACAGGTGGTGCTGTCTACGTGCTGAGTTTTACAGCCCAAGGGCACTTCCAACATGGAGTTGGAAGGTCTGGGGTCCAGTTACATGCAGTTTCAGTGGTATAGACTGGTCAGACTCACAGAGACAGGAATACAGTGCTGGGTACCAGGGGTTGGGGTAGGAGGGCAGGAGTTGTTTAGTGAGTTCAGAAATTTACAAGATGAGGAATGTTCAGGACATGGGCTGTGGAAATGGCCATATAGATACGTGGAGCAGCACTGAGCTGGCCAGTTAAAAAGGCGCCAAGATGGTACATTTTTATAGTGTGTGCGTGTGTGTTGGGCTAAGTTTTACAAACAGCACACAGCAAATGGGAAGATACAACTACGTTTAAAAGGTCTTTCTACATGCAACCTGAAATCCAACATGATTCAGGGTACAAACTAAAGCTACTACAAAGGAAAGAGATAAATCTGGAACTTAGTGCAATAATGGTGTACTGGCTGGTTTTATGTCAACTTGGAGTTATCACAGAGAAAGGAGCTTCAGTTGAAGAAATGCCTCCATGAGATCCAGCTGTGGGGCACTTTCTCAATTAGTGATCAAGGGGGAAAGGCCCCTTGTGGGTGGGACCATCTCTGGGCTGGCAGTCTTGGGTTCTATAAGAGAGCAGGCTGAGCAAGCCAGGGGAAGCAAGCCAGTAAAGAACATCCCTCCATGTCCTCTGCATCAGCTCCTGCTTCCTGACCTGTTTGAGTTCCAGTCCTGACTTCCTTTGGTGATGAACAGCAATGAGGAAATGTGTGTGTGTGTGTGTGTGTGTGTGTGTGTGTGTGTGTGTGTGTGTGTGTAGAGCATACCTATACACATGCTTGTAAAGGCTAGAGGACAACTTTGGGTCATTTTTCAGGAGCCATCACTTATTTTTAGTGAAAGTTTTGTGGGCTGGAGAAATGACTTTACTATTAGAGGCTTAGACTTACACTTAAATGGATGGTGNTGGCGGGAGGGCGCTGGTTGGAGGAGCCTGGCGGGAGGGCGCTGGTTGGAGGAGCCTGGCGGGAGGGCGCTGGTTGGAGGAGCCTGGCTGGAGGGCGCTGGTTGGAGGAGCCTGGCGGGAGGGCGCTGGTTGGAGGAGCCTGGCGGGAGGGCGCTGGTTGGAGGAGCCTGGCTGGAGGGCGCTGGTTGGAGGAGCCTGGCTGGAGGGCGCTGGTTGGAGGAGCCTGGCTGGAGGGCGCTGGTTGCTGGGTTGTGTGCTTTAGAGGTTACACTTTGCTTCCTGCTCTTCCAAGATGAGAACCAGCCCCCTCATGCTCCTGCCTCTGTATTGCTGAACCTCTGCCACAACCATGGTGGTTTAACCCCAAATGACAAACTCAAATCATCCCCCCTCCCTTAAGTGGTTTCTTGTCAGGTATTTGGTCAGAATGAGGAGCAAAATGGTTAATACACCAATGTGACTGGGCTGGGATGTGACCTAATCCTTGCTTCTAACATTGTAGGTCCTAGCAGCCAAGCCTTTCTGCCCCTCTGCCCTCATTCTTTATGTAGCCCAAGCTGGTTTGAAACTTGCTGTGTAGCTGAGGGTGACCCTTTTGCCTCCACCTCTTGAGAGATGGATTAGTTTGCGCCTCCATGCCCAGTTTATAGGGCTAGAACCCAAGGCTACTGCATGCCAGGCAAGCAGCCCACAGATGAGCTACACCTCCTGCCTCCCATTGGCTTCTCTAACCCATCCTTAGAATCTAGTCACCTGACAGCAGAGTCCATAATGGAAGTCATTGGTTAGAGCACCGAGGCCTTGTCCAATGGACAGCATTTCCGGGAGTGGAAGTTGATCCAACCGACCGACACCTCTGGCTTTGAGATTGCTCCCTGGCATTGATGGGAGATCCTGAGATGAGTGGCATCTGCCTCACAAAGGCTGGGCTTGCAGGCCTCCTGCAACCCGCGGGCCTTTTCATCAGCTAGGAGCTGCCTTGCCCACCCCTGGTGGCCCTTTCCTCCTTCCCGTTCCTTTACTCCACAGCCTCTCCTCTGTCCAGGAACAAGCACTGAGGGAAAGCACCAGCCTGCTGCATTCAACCTTCCTGACAGCTGTTGCCAGCAGCTCGGTGAGCCCAGGTTCACATCCCAGGACAGGGCATCACTGGTCACATGCACAGCTGCCTCCGGGGTTGGAAAATATCTTGGCCGCATCTATGAGAAGCCTGTCTTTGCTGCTGTGGGTGATCCCTGCGTGTGACCTCTGGGGTGGCACAAAGAGGCTACATGTCAAGGGCAGGCTGAGCGTAAAGTCGCTGGGTCACCACTGGGCATGGAAGGAAGGGAAAAGGAACGTGTTGAGAAAACTCAAATCGCAGGGAGCCTGTGGCCCAGAAGAACCAGACGAAGGTGTGGTTGCTAGGGAGACTTGTCCCAGCAAGATGAGTTATGGGCCAGAAAAAAACAAAGGTGAGGCCTCCTAAGATTGAAAAGGCAGAGGCAAACCCTCCTGAGGAGAGGTCTTGACTGGAGGAGGCACTTTCTATCTCAGTGTCTACCCAAGAAAGGAGTCCCTCGAGGCCTTGTGGCTCCAAGTATTGTGTCCTTCACCTATACTCACAGGGACTGGGCAGTGAGAATTTGATAGTCCAAATCAATTATCACAAGCAGTCAAAGTATAATTGTATATGTTTATGTGGTACATATAATGTAATGATATATATATGTATACTGTTTGAAATAGTCAAACCAATTAGCATATCAAGTCCCTTAATTACTTATTCCTCTTTCAAAATTCTTTATTTATGTATTTTATACATGAGTGCTCTGTCTACATGTATATCTGTGTGCCAGAAGAGGGCACAGATCCCATTAAAGATGGTTGTGAGCCGCGCCATGTGGGTGTTGGGAATTGAACCTGGGTCCTCTGCAAAAGCATCCAGTGCTCTTAACTACTGAGCCATCTCTCCGATTATCTATTACATTTGATAAGAACTCTTAAAACTTATGTTTCAGTGTGTGCACGCATGTGTGTATGTGTGTGCCTTGGATGCTGTCCCCTGGGGACAAGCCCGGGGATCCACCTGGCTCCTCCTCCCCAGTGCTGGGATTACAACACGTGTTTGCCATAACATTCAGCTTTTAAATAGGAGTTCTTAGCGTGTTACCAAGTGGGCTATCCACAGCCCTCTCATTAGCAGTTCTCCCGTTCATTTCTGTGTGCACACGTGTGATGTGCATGTATGTGTGAATGTGGAGGTCTGAGGATGATGTTTAGAATCATCCTTGCTTGTTCTCTTGTTGTATCCACCGAGGCAGGACCTCTCAGGCAAACCCAGAGCTTTATGCTATGGCTAACCTTGCTAACTAGCTTGCTTTAGGGCATCTCTTCTGCCTTCTGAGGCTGGAATTACAGCTCCCCTCACATCTATTTGGGTTGTGGGGATCCAAAGTCCTTTGCTTACACAACAAATGGTTTGTTCATCGAGCCATCCCCCCATTCCCCTTAGCAGTTTTGAAATCCAAACTTCACTGTGTCCCTATAGGTAATGCTTCTGTGTGGTGGATCTCAGAAGACAGCTATCTAAGACATCAGTTCTCAGCCTGTGGGTTGTGACTCCTTTAGGAGCCAAATGACCCTTTCACAGGGGTTACCTAAGACCATTGGAAAACACAGATATTTACATTATGATTCATAACAGTAGCAAAATTACAGTTATGAGGTAGCAACAAAAATAATTTTATGGTTGAGGGTCACCACAGCGTGAGGAACTGTATCAAGGCTGCAGCATCAGGATGGCTGAGAACCACTGCTCTAAGGAAGTTTGGTACCTTTGACCAACAAACAATTTCCTGTTCTCCCCAGACCCTGAGAATTTGGTTGGAACATTCAGTCAGA